>CAUYRT010044255.1:0-22592 GCA_963574885.1 Lepilemur ruficaudatus | reverse complement strand
GCCTCAGCCTCCCAAGTAGCTGGGACTACAGGCATGCGCCACCATGCCTGGCTAATTTTTTCTATATATTTTTAGTTGGCCAATTAATTTCTTTCTATTTTTTTAGTAGAGACGGGGTCTCGCTCTTGCTCAGGCTGGTTTCTAACTCCTGACCTTGAGCGAGCCTCCCGCCTTGGCCTCCCAGAGTGCTAGGATTACAGGCGTGAGCCACCATGCCTGGCCAAGCACAGCTATTTTTAAACAGTTTCAGATTTGAGTGACTTTAGGTGGGACAGGTCTTTTCCAGGTCCATGCAGCCTCCTACTTTGCTATATTAAACCCCATAGCTTCATACATGCCTGGTAGTGAAGGCATTTGACATTGTCTCAAGAACCTGTGGGAACATAATTGAGAGCCATAGAAAGACTGGCAGAGGCCAGTGGCGTGATCAGATTTGCAATTTAGAAAGGTTGTTCGGGCAGCAAAGTGCAAAATAGGTTTTGTGACAGTTGGCAGCACAAACAAGAGGGAAGGGCTGATCAGAAAGATATTTAGAAGATAGAATCTATAGGACTTGGCAACTGATCTTATGTGGAAGATGAAGAAAAAGGAAGTCTAAAATTGCTTTTAGGTTCTTGCTCTGGTGAAGAGGTTGATTGGTTGTCATTCACTGAGATGTGGGCTTTGCAAAAGACGTAGCAGGGAGGGGGGCAAGGAAAGGATGAGATTAGGTAATTTGGATGACCCTGTGGGACGTTTTTGTCAAGCTGTCCAGTGGGCTAGAGATACAGATCCCTTGGATATTTGGCTCCACTCTGGCCCAGACTGTTGTTGGGGGTGAGCTTCTCTTACAACTGTTTGTGAACCAGCTTCTTTGGTTGTATTCCAAGGAAAAGCCAGATTTCTGTTCTCGCTTATTCCCACGTACCTCAGTTCTCTATTTGTATCCATCCTGCAGGGGTTTTAAGGAGGAGGAGTGTAATTATGTTTTATCTTCTTGTTGCCATTCTCTCTCTCTCTCTCTCTCACCCTTCAACTAACTGCCCCACGGTTGTTTGCACCATGATTGTTAGCAGGTAATTGTGCCCGCATGGTTAACCACCCAACAGCCTGTGCTGAGATTCGTGGCTGCATGTGAACATGAGCTGCCACCAGCGTGAGGTGGCAGACACCCAGCCTTGGCTGTGAGTGTACCTGGCATAGAAGGCTTCCCTGTCACATGAAGACCAGCTGACTTCTCTGTAATAGGCAGCTGGAGGTGGGGCCGCTCAGGCTGGGCTGCTTGTGGGGTTGGAACTAATGGCAAAACCATTCTTAGAAGCTTGGCAGGGCACGTGCAAAGGAACAGCTACTTCTCAGCCCCCAAGTGTTTGCATTGCCTTCGGGAATTTGAAGCTTTTTCCTCTAGGCCTGAGAGGGATTTGGGCTCTAGAAATAAAATCTGCTTTAAGCATGCCTCAAAATGATCAAATTCTTGGTTTAACTTTGGCATTTAGAGCTGTCTGAAAGAATAAAACAAAAGACCAGTAAGTGTATATAATGAGAGACCTCCACAAGGGGTGGGACCCCATTGGTAGCCCTCCATGGAACCTCAGAGCAGCTCCACGATGCTTTGGGTAATCTGCATGCTACCCTTTGATGTAGTTGGAGGGAATATGTAGATTAAGGGCAAGAGAGGCTCGTTGAAACATATTTGGATGAACTTGTACATTTATGTTTATTTTAATTGTTACAATGCTTTGTTGAGATAAGTTAGGGGAAAAAAAGCAAAAAAAAAAAAAAAAAATCTACAAACCCACCATCCCTAAACCCTCTCTGCTATGGTTTGAATGTGTCCCCCAAAATTCACGTGCTGTAAACCTGATGCCCAATACAGTGGTGTTGAGAGGTGAGGCCTGATGGGAGGTGTTTAGAGTCACGGGGGCAGATCCCTCATGAATAGGCTAAGCCATTATTGCAGGAGTGGGTTCCTTATAAAAGGACGAGTTCTGCCCCCCCCCATTGCCTTTCCACCATGTTATGACACAGCAGGAAGGCCCTTGCCAGATGCTGGCAGAATTGTGAGCCAATACGTTTCTGTTTATTATAAATTACCCAGCCTGTGGTATTCTCTCACGGTAGCACAAAACAGGCTAAGAGGCTCTCTAAATCCTTTTCTGTGTGTACAAATAGAAACATTGTTTTTATTATAAAATTGAGATCATGTTGTGTACTTGGGGATTTTGTGTCTTATTTAAATCGAGATATAATTGACATAGAATGGAACTCGTAGATGTTAAGTGACCATCGTGATGAGTTTTGGCAAATGTATACCCATCCTGTTGTCCCACCCTCCACGAGCCGTACACCAACACTTCCATCACTTCAGAAAGTTCCCTTACTTCTTTCCAAATCAGCCTTACTTTCCTTCCACCCTCCCAGGCAACGATTGTTTTGATTTCTATCACTACCTATTGGTTTTACCTGATCGTGAACTTCATGTCAATAGAAACATACAGTTACGTAGAATTTTGTAAAACAAAACTGTAACAAAAAAAGGGAAGAATTTTGTAATCTGTTTGTTTTAAACCTAGTAATATATGTATACAATTTCCATTTCAGTAATATTTATGCACAACATCACTTTCAGTGGGAAAATGATATTGCTTTTTGTGCATGCAGTGCACCATATTTATTTATTTAACCAATTCCTGTTGGTGGAGATTTTGATTTCCTTTATTCTCTCCCTTCCTCTCTCCCTTCCTTCCTTCCTTCCCTTGTATTACAAACAAGCCTGTTATCAACATTATTTTAGGCAAATCTTTGCACATGAAGTTTCATTATTTCTGTAGGTTACATTCCTAGAAGTGAAATTGCTATGCCAAATAAATGCACATCTTAAGGGATGTTGGCAAATGGTCCCTAGAAAGATTGCCATGGTTTATTTCTTAATATTGTCAAAACACCTTATAAATTAGCTGGGCATGGTGGCATGCACCTATAATCCCAGATACTTGGGAGGCTGAAGCAAGAGAATCATTTGAGCCCAGGAGTTTGAGGTTGCTGTGAGCTATGAACACGACACTGCACTCTAGCCTGGGCAACACAGCAAGACCCTGTCTCAAAAAACAAAAACAAAAAGCACCACATAAGCTTGTTTTCTCATACCATGATCAACATTGGGATGGGGGAGAAGTCTTTGACCTTAAGTCAATTTTATAGTTTATAACATGGTATCTCATTTTAATCTGTATTTCTTTGATTATTAATGAGGTTGAACACTTTTTCTTCTGAGGAAAAATTTATTTTGTCATTTTACAGTGGAAATAGATGGCCTGTTATTTTAAAAAAACAAAACTTTCCAAATGATCAGTAAACTGGTTATGGAAAAAAGTGATCCTATTAAGAATGGGAGGATAAAAAATAAACAATGTAAAAACCCAAAACCCACAAGCTGAACTTTCTGTCTCTGTTATTTTTAGCTGATGGCCTTATCCTATAATCTTGACTTTTGAATAGTTTTTGCTTTTTAGGCAATGCTTTTATTTTCAATTACTTTTAAAAAGGTTTTGCTGCTTCTACTTCAGAGAAAAAATAAATTCAGTTTTGGAGGACTAGGTTTTTAAATAAAAATTTATCCACCAAGGATATTTTAAAAGTAAATATACCTTTGATATTTTAAGAAAGATTAAGGGGGTGGAGCATGGTGGATCACGCCTGTAATCCTAGCACTCTGGGAGGCCCCGGGTGGGAGGAGAATCGCTTGAGGTCAGGCATTTGAGACCAGCCTTAGAAACATAGGAAGACCCTATCTCTACAAAAAATAGAAAAAATTAGCCAGCTGTGGTGGTCCCAGCACCTGTAGTCCCAGCTACTTGGGAAGCTGAGGCAAGAGGATTGCTTGAGCCCAGGAGTTTGAGGTTGCTGTGAGCTATGATGGCACCATGGTACTTTAGCTGGAGCGATGGAGCAGAAACTCTATCTCAAAATAAATAAGAAAGAAAGAGTAAGAAAGAGCCAAATAGCCAGCAGTCAGACAGTCAATTGCTTTTGGCCCTGTGGACTAGCAGCAAAGTTAGTAAGTGAGGTTTGAAAACATCCCAATCTTTTGAGTCAAAATCCTGGATAGGCTGATACCTGTATCTTAGTATGTCATCATTTAATTTCAAACTGTAATTACCATCATCAACATACATGTATATATATTTATGCACACACACACAATGAGGTCTATGCTGTCTAACATTTTAAAGAGGAGCATTGGTGTTTTAGCTACAGCTCAGCTGAACTTGAGAGAGCTCAGTTCCTTATTTGTGGAATTGTGGGTGTTGACTAAATACCTCAAAGATCCCTTTGAGACCTGAAACTCTTACGATATAAAAATTTATCATTGGTATAGTAAATGCTAGTAATACTCTTATCAAAATAGATATTAGGAAAAAGCAAAGAGCACTTGGATAAGTTCCTGATTTTGGAATGTCCACAGAGCCATTGAGGGTTCAGAAAACATGTGGGCTGCAGGATAGAATCCGGTTCTGGAGTTGTAGACAGTTCTGGGTCTGAAACTCAGCTCCACCACTTACTCACTGTGTGGCTTTCCGCTACTTAACTTAACCTCTCGGTTACTGTTTCCTCATCTGTAACGTAGGGATTTGCAAATACTGTCTATCTTGTAGGGTTGTTGTAAAAAATAAATGTAAAGCACTGAAATCATTTTCTGAAATGTAGGAAATGCCCCGGATATAGTAGCTACTATTTTTCTTCTTTGTCTTCTTCTCAATAACACAAACAGGAATATATAGAATCAAACAGAAGATGCCTTCACTGTATTATTCATCAATCTAACTTATATTTGACACTTTTAGACCGTTTATTCATATTATCAAATATGCAATGAATCTGATTGCCTCATCCCATCTGGAAGGATATAGTAAACATATTTACTCCCATGCTTGCAGATTCTTCTTTCTAAATAAACTGCCCCCTCAACTTGGTGGTCTTCCAAGCTATGCACATTGTTTATAGTCCAGCAGGTCTGAAAGAAAATCTGGCACCCCTTGTAGCCTGAATGCACCCACAGTGGAGATCGCCACTCTGCAAGTCTCCAGAGGGGGTGCATTTGCTTCTTACTACTTATCCTAAAGAGACCAGTGTGAACCACTCACATGTGGCCCTGAAACTCCTCTGCCGTCCTTCTAGGAATCCCTCTCTGACCATATGTGACTCAACTTGAATCATTCCCACTTGTATGGGACCTTGCTGACTCTCCTCTCCAGCCTGCCCTTCTCTCTTCCCCGAGAGTGCTAGCACCTGTGCTCTGCGTTATAATTAGCGATGGATGAGACTGTCCCACTTGCTGGCCTAGGTGAGAAGCTCAGTAACTGTGCACCCAATGGATAAATGAATTCATGAACAAAACAATACTCCTCCTTAATAGTGACGTTCAGGACTGGCGCAAGGCAAAGTTTTCAGAGACTTCACAAATACTTCCTTTCACTCCTTCAAACTCCACTTCCCTGTTCTACTTCCCCCACCAGGAAGATTCCTCAGGACTACCTTTCTGTGCCACGCATTCTGCCTGGAGCTCTACATGTTACCTAATCCTCACTATAACCCTGGAGCCTGGTTTATTTCCCCATTTTACAGATGAGGACCCTTGAAGCTCAGAGACATACGAACGAACTAGCTCAAGACTCAATATTAGCAAATGGATTGGAGTCCAGGTTTGTCTGATCTAAAGCCCAGTTCTCTTTCTATCATACTCTATTGTCACCAGAAAGAGGACTGGCAGGTGGTGAGGCCTGTTGTACCATCGCGTCAGGTACATGTAGGTGGGCTCCCAAAGCTTTCACAAATGGAAGGTACTGTTTTGAGGCATGGGAGAAGGGGCGTGGTGGAGTGTGTTTGGAATGTAGCAGGAGAAATGCAAATACCACCAGCTTGTCATTGATATTTCAGTGTCTTTTGGCTCAAGGGATTGTTCCCTAATAAAACAGTTAAATCTACCTGGGAGGAGCAGAGCATCTGTGGCAAGTCATTTATAACCAAGTCCAAATGATGTAGGTTTAGATAGTGAGCTTGAGGAAAAGCAAATAAAAATCCTGAGGAGTTGGGAGGGAGAAGGTCCAGTTAAAAGAAAGGTAGGTGGATCCTAGAGACAAAGAATTTTGCCCAGTACCACAGAATAAAACGAGAAAAGAATAGCTTATGAGTTAGCTTATGTGTTCCAAATAGATGGTGGGCATGCGGATCAAAGAGGTTGCAGAAGGATAAGAGGTGGAAGAGATACCACTGAGGTAACTTGAAAATACTCATCTTTAGCATCAAGACCTACGGTGCTTACTTTTCTTGAATACCATTTTACTATCTCAAGCTTAACCTTGGACTTTTTTTCTGATGAGTTCAGGTAGACACTAAGCATCTCTCTCAACAGTGGTATGCATATTTGTGGTTCTGACTTTGCACCTCTTACTCTGATAGTAGCAATTTCCACCTCCATCTGGAGTAAACAAAAAAGAAAGGCTCTATAGAATTCCTGGATGCCTTACATGTGAGCTGGTACTTTAAAGGAAAACACCAGGCCAGGCGTGGTGGCCCACACACTTAATCCCAGCACTTTGGGAGGTCAAAGTAGGAGGATAGCTTGACGCCAGGAGTTTGAGACCAGCCTTAGCAACATAGTGAGACCCCAATCTCTATTTAAGAAAGAAAACAAAACATTTAGCCAGGCGTGGTGGTGTATACCTGTGGTCTCAGCAACTTAGGAGGCTGAGGGATGAGGATCGCTTGAGCCCAAGAGTTCGAGGCTGCAGTGAGCTATGATTGTGCTACTGCATTCCAGCCTGAGTGACAGAGAGAGACCCTGTCTCAAAACAAACAAACAAACAAAAAGAAGTCAGGGTGCAAGGTCGTAACATCTTGCTGTCATTTGATGTAGAAATAATCCCAAATTTTGCTAGTATGTGCTAGTAAGATATATAACTTGTGTGTATATATATTCTAAATTAAGACAACCTCTCTTGGTATCATTCTCCTGGACATGTTATTCACAGAGATTTGTTAAAATTTTTTGGTCTTTTGGAGCCAAAGTTTAATGGTTCATGAGTCATATTTTATTATTTAACTTTATTTTATTTTATTTTTTTAGAGACAGGATCTCATTCTATCACCCAGGCTGGATCATGGTGGTGTGATCATAGCTCACTGCAGCCTCAAACTCCTAGGTTCAAGTGATCCTCCTACCTCAGCCTCCTGAGTAGCTTGGGCTACAGGTGCATGCCATCATGCCCAATCAATTATTTATTTAAAAAAACTTTGTAAAGATGAGGTGTTGCTGTATTGCCCATGCTGGTCTTGAACTCCTATCCTCAAGCGATTCTCCTACTTCGGCCTCCAAAGTGCTGGGATTACAGGCATGAGCCACTGCACCCAGCCGCATGAGTCATATTTTAAATGTAAAAGGAGATTGTTATTTCAAGGAGTCCAAAAAATAAATTTAGTATTTTAATTTTTTAGAAGATTAATGAATGTGTACCCTAAAAGTTATGTATTGTAAACTTAATCCCCAATGCAATGGAATTGAGAGTTGGGACTTTAAGGGATGATTAGGTCATGGGTGCTCTACCGTCGTGCATAGATTACTGCCCTCATCATGGGAGTGGGTTAGTTATTTCAGGAGTTCAACTCCTTTTTTTTCTCCTCTTTTGCCCTTCCACGTTCCACCCTTCCTCCATGGGATGACTCTTGATGGGTGCTGGTGTCATGTTCTTGGATTTTCCAGCCTCCAGATCCATGAGCCAAATAAACGTTTTTTCTTTATAAATGACCCAATCTGTGACATTCTGTTGTAGTGGCAGAAAATGGATTAAGACAATTAATCTGGTAGATTATATTTTGGTATTTTTTGGGAGGTTTGAACCTGTATATTATAGTGGATTTTTTTCTTATTCTAAAAGAACATAGTAGTAATAATTAAGTTAAAGCAAAGAGATGTACTTTTTATTTTTGCTGCTTTAGAATGGTTGCAGTAGGCTCAGTAAAATATTTCTAGAAAGATATGAATACCTTATTGAGTCTTTCTTAGTATTGCCAAAGTTTTAAAGTTTTTTGACAAAAAGATCCAGATAAGAACAAGGTTATTATTTAGTTTGCATTTATGGGGAGAGATAACTTCTTGTGATAAAGGAGTTAATAATTGGGTTTAGTGGTGTGATGCTCCAAGAGAAAGCATTTTTAACATCAGAAATAGCCTGATGGGAGAACAATGCACATCATTAGATGCAATTGGCTGCATAAATGGTCTTTTGTTTTAGAGTGTGCAGTTTATAGTAATTGAAAAAAATCCCATGTGCCATTTTCATTGTTTGCTCCATTTGTTTGCTTTCTATGTAATTGAATTTCACACAAAGGAGAGAATATTTTCAGGTGCGCCATTGTATTTTCTACAGATTCTTTAATTTCTTTAGAGCCCAGCTCTTGTTAAGTGTTCTCTGGTGGGTATATTTTAGTGTTTTTTTATGAGTCTCAAAGAAGGAGAATGACATTTCTTTTAAAACCAACCTCTGATTTGATTGAATGTTACATTTTTTAAAAAACAGCAAAAATTGGCTTTCAATCACATTTTGAGTTTATTTCTAGCCACTTGTCAAAGCAAGCCTTATTGAAATTAGGAGACGTAATTATATTTCACATTTCCTAGGGCTGTGTTTCCAAAACCACAGAAGCACAGATATACAGCACTCTGCCACACAGACATTACAAAAACAATACATGAGATGCAGTTCTTAACCACACTGCATTTTCCTGTGTCCTTTGGTCAGTGTTTTGTTGTTTCTGCTTGGGTGGATTGAATTTGAGTAAAACTCAATGTGTTCTTATTTTGAAGCAGCCAACCTTTGCTATCGTGTTAATTTATGAATGGTCCATGCAGTTGGAGTGTGGGAGTAAATGGGGAACTATAAGGCTTAGATAAAGTAACATTCAAATGATCTAGGGCAAAGACAAGGAAAATATTTGGCATGACGTTCAACCATAAATCCATGGGTATGGGGAACAGAACAGTTTGCCTTTGAGCTTAATTGGTTGTTTTGATTTTTGTAACTTGGAACCACAGGAGACAAAAGAAACACTTAAAAGGTATTTTCTCAAGATAGATCTCTGAATCTCATTATATTAGCTCTCTGTGACCAAAAGATAGTTCTGCACAGCTGCAGATTCACGTGAGCCATTGAGAAGAAGGCACTAGCGCAGTTATACAAGCAAGGACAGTGTTGATGGATTAGAGGGAAAGGAAACAGTGCTCCTTGGGGAAAATGGACTAAGAAAACGTGTAAATTATAGAGAATTGTGTACATTTATTTGTACATTCATTCATTAATTTATTCATTCAACAACTATTTGACGTCTACTATGTGTCAGGTACTTTGCTAGGTGTTGGATCGTGGTAAGTCTGCAAAAATGTCAATGGGACTGATATACCTTTGTATATTACTACCTATTTTGCAGATCCCATTCCATTCCATTTTAACATGAATGTACTATGCACGAAATTTAGTTTGATTTGAATGCAATTAGAAATCATTGTTTTATTCTATTGGACACTTAGGTACCATCTTATAATTGTGGTCTATGATGAAAGAATGATATGCTTATAGGGCTTTTATTTCAAGAGTATTATGTGTAATGATTGTAAAATTCAAATCTAATTTCCCATTCAAATAGAGAATGAGCTGGGGAAATATGTGTTATAATTTAAAATTTGGGATTCTTATGAGAAAACTTGTCCTAAGAGAGAAAATCCCTTTTCCTTTTATCTTTCACAAGCTAAGGAATGGGCAAATGGAGTTTCAGTATCATCCAATCTAGACTGTAAGTCTCAGACTTTAACACGTTAACTGCCATGTGAGTTGTATTTAATTCACACTAGTTTTGAGCCCAGGGCCTCGTGAAGCATATGTAGTACATGTAACTCACATGTCTCTTCACTATTTTTCCAGTTGTGTATAACTCATGCACAGAAAACAATAAAAAATAACAAATTTTTCATTAAATTAGAAAGGATCATTTTGTTTTCAAAGTTTTAATTCTGTTTTCCTAATAAAACACTGTGGCCCCAAGGAAAAAATTTTTTTTCCAGTGTGGCAGTCAATGTGTTAAAAATAGTTGTTGTTGAGATCATTTTGCTCTAGGGTATTGTATTCAATAGTTGTCTTAGTATAAATGCCTACATTGTACATTTAGAGCATGTGGACTTTGGGATGCTCTAGGTCAGTTTCCACTGACTGCATTTTTCTATAGTGTGCAGATTTTATTACTAGAATCTGTGTTGGCTTATTAGAATCTGTAGAAAACATGACAAGTGTAGTGGCACAACTGACTTTTTTGATGAAATGAATATTCCAAGATCCTGGTGTATAATTTGTTGGCATTAAAACATTTATCAAAATCTATGGATCTAAGCAAGATACAGTATTCAGAATAAATACTCTGCTAACAAGCAGAATGATCAGTGTGGAGAGACAATTTTCTATAGTTCTCTCACATTTTTGCATGTTTCGCCGACAGTCACTGACCGTATTTGTTCCAGACTATCTTTGCAAGGATGTTTGTACGGTGAACAGCTTTGGAAAACAAAGGTAATACTTTCTTTTGGAGCAAAGGGACAGACTTATTTGCAGCCCATTTTAAAGCTGCAGGGTTCCTTTCTTGTAATGCAAAGCACTGCCTGTGCAGATGTCACCTGGCTCCTTTCATGTCACTTTGTGGGGATAAAGACTCTGCAAACTAGTGCAAGAAGTACTGATACTCTGGCTACTGGTATTGATGTGTTTTGTGTCTGACCCAGGAGATCATGTCTTGTACCAGAATGACTGGAATAAATTTGTAGGCTAACTTGTCAGTTTGCAGGCAGGGTAAAATCTCAGCTTTTTCACAGTTCTTGATGGTCAGTACTATAATTCATAGTGAAATTTTTTTTTCTTTCATGTGTACTTGTACTTGGTTTGGCCTTACTAGATATATAACTAATAAAATAAACGAAAGTGACTGCTAATCTTCTAAAATAATACTTAAGAGTCTTAGTCTCTTCTCTCTTTGCCACACTCCTTCCTGCCACCTAAATGATTAATTAGAAGCCAACTTTCAGTTTAAGGAAAGAAGAAATCAATTGAATCTTTTACTTCTTTGATTTCCTGGTTGACTAGAACTGTGGACATCACTGATTTAAAGGAAAAAAAGAGAGATGAGATGAACAAGCCACAGCTAGGATCTGCTAAGGCCTGTGGACAAGTTGGGAGCCTGGCCTGGGATTGACAATTTCTTTCAGTTCAGGTGTCTTCTAGGGTGGTTGTTAATGATGACTAGTGTCATGTTTTCTTCTCTTTTTGTTAGGGTGAAGCATTATATTTTCTCCTTAACTTTTCAAAATAATAACACAGAGTCTAGAATGTAGCACAGCGGTTAAGAGTAAGACTACTGGAGTCAGCCAGACCGGCTTTGTGTTCTGGCTCCATCTCTGTAACCTTGGAGAAGATTATTTAACTTCTTTAGGTCTCAGTTTCCTCATCTTTAAAATGGAAATTATAACAATAGCCACTTATCACTGAAAATGGCTGTGCCGAAGAAATGAAGTAACACACAGGGCAAGGCACATAGTAAGCTCTCATTAAAAGCTAGTTGTTATTATTAATATTATCGGATATTTGTTAAATACATACCTGACAACTAGCAGATTGCATAGAACACTCGGCAGTAAATAATGCAATAGCAATATTCATTCACCCAAACAATTTGTTTTTAAAACGAAGACAATTGCAGATTGATCAAGCCACAGTGCAGTTCTTGTGGTTTTCCTGGGCATTTCTGTGTTCCTCTCCAGGTCTTGCTTGGAGTTAATTAGATTCCTGGCTCTTCTACAAATGCTTTGACCCTTAGGTACTCAGAAATTTCATTTCCGCTTCAACAGCTTTTAGGGACTTCTCTATCACAATAAAAGTAAGGATGCCAAGTTTCCTGGCCAGCGAATAGTTCTTAGCTTTACTTCTATTTTCTCCCAGAGTCATATACAAGAACGTTTCTTTTTTGTCCATTATTGGCGTTGTGAAAAGCCAGTAAGCTGACCTTATAATCCTGTTATCTTTTACTCACATTGTTTAGGAAAGCTACTATCTAAATTCTGTGTTTATTTTTTATTTATTTATTTTTTTGAGACAGTCTCACTCTGCTGCCGGGGCTAGAGTGAGTGCCGTGGCGTTAGCCTAGCTCACAGCAACCTCAAACTCCTGTGCTCAAGCGATCCTTCTGCCTCAGCCTCCCAAGTAGCTGGAACTGCAGACATGCGCCACCATGCCTGGCTAATTTTTTCTATATATTTTTAGTTGGCCAATTAATTTCTTTCTATTTATAGTAGAGACAGGGTTTCACTCTTGCTCAGGCTGGTTTTGAACTCCTGACCTTGAGCGATCCGCCCGCCTCGGCCTCCCAGAGTGCTAGGATTACAGGCGTGAGCCACCGCACCCGGCCTCTATGTTTAATTTTTTTAAAAATTAAAAACATTTAACAGCTAATTAGTAAAAAATAGAAATGTAACCATTTTGAAAAATATGGCTGTCTAAGTGGTTCCTAAATACAGTGAACAGATAACATGTTCACTACTCCAAGGAGAAATGAAAAAATGAGTATAATATAAAAAGTTTCTCTCAAAGCTAAATATTTTTAGTATTATTAAAATATCATTTTTTTCTAGGAGATGTTTGTTATTGTAGAAAGCACTAGGTTTTTAAAATGTTTTTATTTGGGAAGTTAATAAAAAAAAGCAAAAAATGCAAACATATTGGTTCCCTAATTCTTTTTTTTTTTTAAACTGGATTTTGAAGTACCAAGGCTAAGAACCAGGGATAATTACCATATTAATAACATTTATGACAGGCTTCCTATGAACCGGGCCCTGTTCTAAAAGCTTTATAAACATTAAGCCGTTTAGTTCTTACAACAACCCTGTTAGGTGAATACTGATATTAGACCCAATTGATAGGTAAGGAAATGAGGAACAGAAGGTGAAACAACTTGCCCAAGGTTGCACAGCTAATAATGGTAAAACTTGGGCTCAAACTCAGGATTCTGGGTCTAAATCTATTTCTTTTCCTCTTGGTTACTCTGAGAAGAATCCTGGAAACCTTCACTGAGCTATTAATCTCAACCCTGTATTTGAATATCTAGAGGACATTTTGGCAATATCTACCAAATGCTTCAAAAATGTGTCTATGCTTTGACCCAGCATTTCTGTGCATGCATTCTAAGGAAATAATCAAAGAATTATGCCATATTGGCCAGGTGCATTGGCTCATGCTTATAATCCGAGCACTCAGGTAGGCCGAGGCAGGAGGATCACTTGAGCTCAGGAGTTCGAGACCAGCCTGAGCAAGAATGAGACCCTGTCTCTACTAAAAATAAAAAAATATTAGCCAGATGTTGTGGCTCCCACCTGTAGTCCCAGCTACTGGGGAGGCTGAGGCAGGAAAATCGCTTGAGCCCAGGAGTTTGAGGTTGCAGTGAATTATGATGATGCCACTGCACTCTACCTTGGGCAATAGAGTGAGACTCTGTCTCAAAACAAAAACAAAAACAAAGAATTATGTCAAATTACATGCACAAAGGTATTACAGCATTATTTACATTGAAGAAAAATAGAAAATAACCAAATGAACCCCCATAAGGGATTGTTTAAATAATAGATAGCACAGCCATGCTAAGCGATATTGATTAGCAATTTGTAATTGATTTGGGTTTTTAGACTGTTTCACAAAACCCTGGGGTTCATCTGACATGCATTAAGAGTTCCTCAAATTTTTTTAGCTGAGTCTCCAATGACCCCTGATTTAACATTTTTGTGTTTGTAAAACATGTTCTCATAGATGTATTTTAAGATGAATAAATGCTCTATTTGAATAGTAGTCCATCTCTATGGGTTGACAGATGCTTTTTTTTTTTGTTTTTTGCAATGAGGATGCTTTGTAGGCTAAGCTCACTTTCAGCACCAGCTGTTCAGTTATGGTACCGTGAGTGGTCCCAGTAGGGGTTTCTGGTGGCCAAACTTATCAGACTGTCTCCAATCTCTTGCTTCTACTCAACACAAGCAGACTTTGCCTTGATAAACTAGCTTGCAATTTGTAGAATTCCAAGAGGGAGATTCGTTTACATTATATTTTAATCTGTTTTATGTAACAACGACCACCTAAAAAGCTTCATGAGTCTGATCATCTAGTGTTCTCCCTCGAAACTACTGGAAGAGGTAAGTGAATTTCTGTCTAGGGTGAACAACATAAATAGCTTTTTTTTTTTTTTTTTTTTTTTTACATTTTAAACTCTTGAAACTGTGATTGTATCATGGTCTGTGGGAAAGGCTGGGGGAAAGGGTGGTTACTTTAATAGACAATTGTTAGACAATTGTGAATCTTGCTCCAGCTGTTCACTAGCTGTGGGATCTTGGCAAGTTATTTTATCTTTCTGCGCATTAGATTTCTTGTTTGTAAAGTGGAAATTATTACCTTGTAGGTTGTTATGAGGGTTATATGAGGTACATTTAGGCTCTCAACAAATGTTGACATAAAGGGAGTATAGCTAATTTAGATAGGGGAGTCAGGGAAGGGTCCACCAATTTAATTCTCTCTCTGTAGCCGTCATCCCAAATACCGGAGGTAATTTCAGATATTTCAGGTAATAGAGGGATAGAGAAAGAATTAGACTCTTAGATTCAGAAAATCTCTAATTTACATTTATTTAGAATTTTACAATGTACATTAAAAATAATATACTCACCCTGTGCTGTGTAAATCTTGCAAAGTCCTCTAGCTAAAAGCAATAAATTTCACTCTGGCAAGAACAAAGACTTATTCCAATGATGTGAATATAAGATATTACACAACTTTTTCAATTTATGATTCATTTATGCAAAGACTTATTGCCACAGGAGAAGCATCTCAATTATTTTCTAGTGGTGGCAATAATTTTATGGAATTCTATATTCATTCTGTCCCTCTGTCTCTTTCTCTCTCTTTCCAAAGTTTTTCATGGCCCTCCCTGTCTGAGTGGGATGCCGTTCCCATAGGTTTCCATAATCTGTGATTTCCAACGCTATCTGGAGTGCATTATTCTGTCACTGTATAAGGGTTTCCCCCAACAGATTATGAATTTGCAATGGGCAAGAACTCCTGGTATTCCTGACAAACCCTCACCTTCCCGCCCCGGATACCCACAGCTGTGTCTCTGCTATCTGCCCTGGGTTCCTGGGACTAATGCCCATCATGTCCTTCCCCCCACTTTACGTCAGCCCTGCTTTCCAGATCATCTTTTATTCTTTGCACTCTGATGTCCCACGGCCTTCTGTATTCTGAGCCCATGTCTAACCCCTCCCCAACTTTTGAAATCGTTCTGCAGTGACCTTGGAAGCACGCCCTCCATACCACGCTTCTCTGAACGTTCTCTTTGCCTTCGTGCTACAGTGGAGACCTGCTTCTCCAAAAACAATGGCTCCCTGGCCGATCGTGGCCGTTTTCTCTCCCATACTCCTCAGATCTCAGGCCTGCATGATGTGGGCATCCTCATTCCTGCTTCCGGACCATTATCCCTCCCACTCCTCAGCTCCGACACCACCGCTGCGTAGTGTCCTCAGCCTGTCCCCCACTGGGCTGGAGTCCTCTAGCGCCTCCTTCCAACACACGCCCTCATTCCTTAAAGATCTTGGCTCCGAATTCCTCTCGCCCACACGACTTCTGTCATACTTCTGGGTGATTGTTGTATTCTTACAGATTATTTTTTCAACACAGGGTCTGGTCTCGGTGTTCTTCGGCTTCCTCTCCTCCAGTGACCCTGCTCCCTCCCCTACCTCGTGCCGCTCACGTTGGTGGTCCAGCCTTAGCCTTGGTCATCACTCCTAACTGCAACCTGTCCAGCATCTCAGTCTCGGGTGCCAGCTATTGTTGTAACTGTTATCATTTTACAGAATTTGTTGAATTGGACCACTCGCTAGTTGGGTCACCACAGGCAAATGGGTGACATTCTTTTACCACTATTTGCTCTATTTAGGGGCTGTTGTGTGGGTGAGTGGAGACCAGATATCAGCGACAGGATACCCGGGAAGGGCTGCAAGAGGAGCTGACCAATGACAGGATTAAGGGCGTTGAAATTAAGCCACAGGAAAGAGGTAAAGCCTGGGGCAGAAAGGAGTGTAGAACAATATTCCATTCTGGAGGAAAGGGATGGCAGATCTGCGTACCAGAAGGCGGGGCCCTGGCTCAGGAACAGTAAAGAAAATAGATTATAAACCGGAGACCTGCAGGGTGGGCAAGAGTGCAATAAAGAGGTTAAAGGCAACCCCAGGGATCCAGGGAGAAGAAAATGTTCCAGAGCACACAGTAGGGGCTGAGTAAATATTTGTTAAAAAATGAATAAATATACGATTCCAGACTTAAGGGGTTGTTATTTTCCCAGCCTTCTTTTTTTTTTGAACCAAGAAAAGGTGTTGTTTTATCTTTCCACTTTTGTATCCTTCCCCAGAGTTTAGCATCCGTTACTTTGTTTTTTGTTTTCTGCCTCAGCCTCCCAAGTAGCCAGGATTATAGGTGCACACCGCGGTGCCTGGATATTAGCATCATTCTTTTGGGTTTTTTTAGACACAGTCTCACTCTGTTGCCCTGAATAGAGTGCCGTGGTGTCAGCCTGGCTCACAGCAACCTCAAACTCCTGGGCTCAAGCAATCCTCCTGCCTCAGCCTCCCAAGTAGCTGATTAGCATCATTTTTGACATCAAGGTCTGTGAGATGGAACTAAATATGTTGAATGTGGATGAGCAAAGGCTGCTGGCCACCAGCCTTCTTCCCCTGCCCCGTATTTTCACCCTGGGCACCAGTCATCAGAAGGCCTATCTTCATAATTTGTGACTATCGTTTTCTCCTCTTCAAGAGATCTTCTTATAGGAATCTGCCTGGTCCAGTGAGCTGTAGTCATGTGACTCCAAGGAAGATTTGGAAACATTTTTTTTCTCGAAGCTCCCATGGTTACCAGGAGTTAATGATTTCCCTGATTGTCTCTGATTTCTGTCTTTTTTTTTCTTCTTTTTCTTTTGAGACAGGGTCTCGCTCCATTGCCTGGGCTACAGTGCATGGCATCATTATAGTTCACAGCAACCTCAAACTCCTGGGCTCAAGAGATCCTTCTGCCTCAGCCTCCCAAGTAGCTAGGACCGCAGGCATGTGTCACCACGTCCAGCTAATTTTTCTATTTTTAGTAGAGATGGGGTTTCGCTCTTGCTCAGACTAGACTCGAACTCCTGAGCTAAAATGATCCACCCGCCTCAGCCTCCCAGAGTGCTAGGATTATAGGCATGAGCCACCGTGCCCAGCCTCAGAACTGGGTATTTTCAAGTTAGTCAATGAAATTCAATTCAACAATTTTGAGATATTTAATAAATAATTGTCTTTTTATAGATTTAGATTGATATTATGCAACTTTCGACAAACTTTTTTTTTTTTTTGGAGACAGAGTCTCACTCTGTTGCCCAGGCTAGAGTGCCATGGCGTCAGCCTAGCTCACAGTAACCTCAAACTCCTGGGCTCAAGCAATCCTTGTGTCTCAGCCTCCCAAGTAGCTGGGACTATAGGCATGCACCACCATGCTTGGCTAATTTTTTCTATATATTTTTTAGTTGGCTAATTAATTTATTTCTATTTTTCGTAGAGACAGGGTCTCGCTCTTGCTTCGACAAACTTTTAAGCTCACTCCATGATACTGGTTATTAATAGCTGCGTTTCAGTTGCGAACTTGCCCAAGGTCACACAGTCAGTAAGTGGCAAGCCTGGGGTTAGAAGCCTTTTAGGGTCTGAGGTGTGACTCTGTTGCTCAGAAGCTGGGTTCATTTCTTAGCCTCTATATTAAAACGATCTAATTTTTTGAGCACCTGCCAGATTCCAGGCACTATTCTAAGAGCTTTTCTCATCTGTAAATTGGGAAAATAATAGCAACTACTTAGTTCACAAACATTGCCTTAAAGATGACATGCGGGCGTGCGTGTCACATCCTTGGGACAGAAGCTGAAATATTATTAAATGCACATTAACGTTAGTTACTGTGATTGTCATTAGCAACAATCTCGTCTGCCACAAAATATGACCGGCCACGGAAGTGCAGTGCTACCCTCGCTGTTTCCATTTTAGATAGTGCTGCTCTGAAGAACATTTGTAAACACACCACAAATACTCTCTCTTCTTCAACAATTTAATAAGCTTTTTAGAATAATTTTAGATTTATAGACAAGTTACAGGGTAGTACAGAGAGTTGTATATCCCATACCCACATCTGACATTCCTGTGGCACATTTGTCACAACTGAGGAGCTAACGTCAGTATATTACTATTAACTAGACCATAGATTATATTCAGATTTCACTGATGTCCTATTTCTGTTCCAGGATCCAGTCCAGGGTGCCACATTGAATTTGGCACATCTTCTGCGGCACTTGGTAATCACTTGTTTTGTTAGTTTTATACGTATGCTCTGCTCATGAGACATACCCCAGGGAACCACCTTCTGTGCTCTAACTCGGCATTTGCAGCTTGCTGCCCTTCTTTTTTCTGACCAATCACAATCATTTTCTTACACTCTGAAAGATCCATAGAACTGGTCCATAACAGTGGTACCTAACAGGCGTGACACCTGACTTAAATCCTTTAGAAATCCTCAGTTTTCCCATCTATAAAATGGGTGGAAGAGTAGTTCCTACATAATCTGACACATACTGACTCCACTTCAAAGAATGTTCATTATTGCTTTTGTTTACATACTTTCTTCTTCGGATCATAAACCAGCCTGGCTCCTGATCCTGTCTGACCTTTTCCAGTCCTTTCATGTTATCTCATACTAGATGGGGTTTGTTGACTCAGAGGCTGCTACTTAATTGCCACAGAAATTTTAATGCTTTTTTTTTTTTTAAATGTGCTTTGCTACTTTCCTTCCTTTTTAAGAAACTTTTGGGAAGGACATAATACAATGAGAGAGAATCTGAAATACCAAATTCTAAAGCTTTCTTCTAAATCCTCCCCACCCTTTATTTGGGTCTTTCTGATTCCTAGAACTCCCCTCACGAAGCCTGCAAACAGGGGAAGGCCCATGCACCTGCCACAAGCCAGGAGTGAGCAGAGCTGGCAGCTTGGTCTGGAACCATCGATTTTGAGGATTCGAATCATTTTCAGTGGGATGTGCTTTGGGTCACGTGATCTGATCAGGAAATTTCATGCAATCTGACATTTCCCTTCAGAGTTGCTTAGGAACCTGAGGAAGGCTCTGGCTCTGAATGACAGGATGGTGATAAATTAGTCAGTCCTGGGCCCAGCCATCTGGTTTAAGTAAATTAAGAGTATAACCCATATGGGATTTATCTAAACTTAGCAATCCTCATTTTTTTTCCCTCTTCTCGTTTTTATGCCTCTTTATCTGGGCTCTTTAAATGGGCTTTACTTTGCATGGAATAACCCAGCTGACTTTACCCTCTGCTTTGTGGGTCTCCTACCCCTTCCCTCCCCATTTAGGCAGCCAGCCTCAGGGTCTCCGGTAACCCACTAACCAGGCCCTCTTAATGGCTGATTATCTTAAACATTTTATTTTGAGAATCACCTGCGTTGAGGCAAGTGTGTGTTGACTGGGTGTCTTCTTCACCCTCCTTGTCCATTCTCGTTTATCACCGTCCTTTGGTCCCTGCCCATCTCAGGCCCGGCTGATCTCTCAGACCAGAGTTTCATCCGTCCTATTTGTCACCATTGTTTTTCACTCTCACTGTTTGCCCACCAGACTAATCTTAATAAATTATCGTTGGCTGGGCACAGTGGCTCATGCCTGTAATCCTAGCACTCTGGGAGGTAGAGTCGGGGGAATCGCTTTAGGTCAGGAGTTTGAGACCAACCTGAGCAAGAGCAAGACCCCCCCCGTCTCTACTTAAAAATAGAAAAATTAGCTGGGCTTGAGGCTGTAGTCCCAGCTTACGCAGGAGGTCCAGACAAGAAGATGGCTTGAGCCTGGGAGTGTGAGACTGCAGTGAGCTATGACCACTGCACTCCAGCCTGGGCAACAGAAAATCATAAAGATTATACCCTGATCTGTGTCTTTGCTTAACTGTTTGATGTTTTGAATTCAATTATAAGCTCCTGGAAAGCAGTCTTATACTTTTTGTTTTTGGTTCCCCACCCCATGCTTAGCTCATTTCTAGGTATCTGCAGGTGTTCGTTACATACTGAATGAATGAATGGTTATGCATGTAGTGGGTGAGACAAATAGTTAACAAGACTAATAAGTAAAATATGTAGTCGGTGAGGTGGTGATAACTATTATGAAAAGAATGAAGCAGAGGAGGAAGGGATGACGTAAATGTAAATAGGATGGTCAAGAAAGGCTTCCAGGGGAGTGACATTTAGGTAAAGATGTCATAGTGGTGAATCTGAACTCTGTAAGGTAAGGCTTTAGTCACTTGTGGATGGAAAAATCCAAACTCTGAAATATTTGAAGGAAGTTTATTCTGAGCCAAATTTGAGGACCATGACCCGGAGCCACTCCCAAGAAGCCTTGAGCAAGTGGGCTCCATGTGGCTGGGTTACGGTTTGGTTTTATACATTTCAGGGAGACAGGGGTTACAGGTAAAGTCATGAATCAGTACCTGGGAGGCATACATTGATTTGGCCCGAAAAGGTGGGCCATCTCGAAGGGGGGGCTTACAGGTTATAGGTGGGTTTAAACATTCTTTGGCTTGTAATTGGTTAAAGACATGAAGCTTTGTCTAAAGGCATGGAATGTTTTAACATAAGGAGCTGTTATCAGAGATAAGCCACCAGACATAGATTTATTGTGTAAATTGAGGACCTGCAGATTTGTCTTGTATACCCTTAGGCCTATCAATGAGTCACAAAGGGCGTCTCCAAGAAGGGATGGGGGCATGATGAGGCATGTCTGACCTCCTTCCTCCTGGCAGGCAATTTGGTTTTAGGATATTCCTTTGGCCACCAGGGGGTCCATCCAGTCAGCTGGTGGGGGTGGGGTGAGCCTTAAATTTTTATTTTGGTTCACACATTAAAAATGGACAAGCAAACAAGCCTTTCCAGTCCATAACATGGTACCACATCCATGTTTGAGGAATGCACTAGAAACGGCATATATCGTGTTTTTACCAAAGACACGCAATATAATTCAAATGATATTTTTTTTGTACAAATTATGTTTAGAGAAAGGACAAAGCCATCTATTTAAATCCCATCTCAAACTGCACACAGTATGAAAACAAACAAAAAGAAATAGCTTCAGTGGCACAGAATTAGTATAGAATGGATATGGTTAGAGGAAGTAGAAAGACATGAAAGACAACGCCCATGTGAGAATTAAATGGAATGCAACAGCAAAGATTAGATCTCTGCTTTGAGCCTTTGTGGAGGACCAGAGCCGCTCAGCTGCAGCCTAATCCAGCTCAGGCCAGGCCAGGGATGACCCAGAGATGCAGGAGAAGGAGGGTTATCCTTGGTTTGAGGGGATTATGGGGCCAAGGTCCACCCAGGAGGATCACCCAGCAGGTGGGCAAGCGGCTGCTCTCAGAGGTCGGCCTGGGTTTCCATGTGAAGTAGCCCTTCAGTTTGAAAAGTCTGTAAACACTGTGACACTAAGAATCTTCAAACGTTTATTCTCTTTCACCTACTAATTTCATGGCTAGGAATCTAGCATAAAGTAATCTTCAGAGATGCAAACATACTGTTATGTACTGCATGTTCATTTAGGTCAGCATTATTTTATACAATAGCATGCATGCACTCATTTTAAAAACTTTAAGAATCTATATGACATAGAAAAATACACATAATATATTGAGTGAGATTTTTTAAAGTAAAATTCTGTACTGTATGTAGGTATGATGTTAGATGTGTAAAAACAAAATTATATTTATTCATTCACTTATTCATCAAACTTTATTGAGTACCTAGATGTTTCAGACACCGTGGCGGGTGCTGAGTACATGAATGTATATGTGTATATACGTATGTGTTCACGGGAAAAAAGACTAGAAGGCAATATTCCAAAATATTAACAATAGTTTTCTCTACATGATTCATTTAAGTTTTATTCTTTATATTTCTTGTAATCTCTGTGTTTCCTGCAAGGTGTATTTATTTCTTTCAGATTGAAAACGCTAACATTATTTATAAATACTAGGGCACAGTTAAATTGGGGGGTTCCCAAGTAAATAAAATTCATCCGGGCGCTCTTCGCCTTTGTGAATGGTGAAGGACAAGTGACCTCAGGACAGCCTGCGTTTTGGTGCAGGCAGCGGCACCGGAGACCGCAGAGCGCTCCTCCCCCGCACCGCCAGCCCGGCGGGGGCTGAGTGCGTCCTGTTTCTGGAAGCGGCGAGGACAAACCGGCCGAGCAGGTCTGCGGTGGCCGGGCGCAGCGCGTGGGGAGCAGAGCGGATCTGCAGCCGGGATTAGCACGCTTGTCGCTGGACGGACAGACGGCGCGCATGGCTTCCCGTGCACCCGCCCCGGGAGGACGGCTCCGCGGTCCCCAGTCACGGGAGGACACGGAACCTGATACCCCAGGGCGGAGACAAAGCAA
>CAUYRT010044254.1:0-20989 GCA_963574885.1 Lepilemur ruficaudatus | reverse complement strand
AATACTGTATGATTCCACTTATATGAAATACATAAAGTAGTCAAATTCATAGGGACAGAAAGTAGAATGAGGGTTGCTGGGGCTGGGTGAAGGGAGGAATAGGAGGTTAGTGTTTAGTGGGTGGAGAGTTTCAGTTTGGGAAGAAGAGAAGGTTCTAGAGGTGGATAGGGGTGATGGTTGCACACCAATGTGAATGTACTTAATGCCACAGAACTGTACCTTTAAAAATTATTAAAATTGTAAATTTTATCACAGTGAAAAAAAAAGTAACTGCCTTGTATCTTCATCAATAATGAGACAGAACAACAATGCTTCCTGCTATCATTCACTGAGAAGGACACAACATCACTGAATCCATGAGTCCTGCCAAAAATGTTTAACTCAGATCTGATCCTGAAGAAACAACAACAAACCCAAACTGAGGGACATTCTGCAAAACGAGTGACCTGGAATCTTCAAACACATCAACATCGTGAAAGACAAAAAGAAGTAAAGAAACTGCTTCAGATTAAAAGAGATTAAAGAGGCATGACATTAAATGCAACAGGTGATCCTTGCTTGCATGAAGGATCAAAAAGAAAAAATATCTACAAAGGACATTATTGGGACAATTGGGGAAATGTGAATATAGCCTGAATATTAGAGAACAGTGCAAAGTTCCTGTGTTAAATTTCCTGAGTATAATATTGTAGTTGTGTGGGAGAACGTCTTTGTTCTTAGGAGATTCATGGTGAAGTGTTTCAAGGTGAAATGTCATAATGTCTGCAATAACTCCCAAATGGTTCAGGAAAAAAAAAGGAGAGGAGGAGAAACAGAGACAGAGAGTGAGTGAGAGAAAGAGAGAGAGAGAGAGAAAGAGAGAGAGGGAGAGAGAGCAAGTACAATTAGAGAATCATAATGAAGGATTTATGGGTGTTGATTGTACTTTTCTTGCCACTTTTCTTGAGGGTTTGAAACTTTCAAAATAAAAAGTTGGGGATTAAAAACAAAATGAAAACAAAAGTTGGGTGTTAAAAAGGAACCACCCCCATGGGCACAAAGCACTTGAAGATACAAGTGTGCCCAGCTGTGGGCTCAAGGCGGGCAGGCACCTTGCCTCTGGGTTTTCTACAAGGAAGTGGAAGTGAGCAGGTCTGTCACTGCTGGGGAGCCACAAGGGGTAGGACAGAAGGCGGAGATGGAGCCTGAGATGACGGGCTGTGCCCATGGGGTGATGGGCAGGGATGTATTAATACAATCAAGGAAAGATGTGCCAATGCGCCACTCCCAGTACTGAGTCTTGGCCAGACTCCTCTGCTCGAAAGCGTCTCTGGCACCCCCATCACAGCGCCCAACAGTCTACTGGAAAAGAGAGAAACAGCTTTGCATGTTTACATGTTTCCCAACTAAACGCATACTCATTCATTAAACCAGCAGGTGTTGAGCATCTACTACTTCGATGTAAAGATAAACAAGACTGATGCGGTCCCCCTGCCTCAAGGAAATGGTGAGACAAGAGATTTGGAAGGGCCCCTGAACCTGGGCTGGTGGGGTGGGCACCCGGGAAAGGCTCCCCAGAGGAAATAAACCAGCAACTTGGGGAATAGAAGAGCTAACTGAGGGTTAGGGGAGACGAGAGTGTTAAAAGTAAACAGAGGGCGGAGGTGGGAGGCCACCAGCTTTTTTTAAGGAGCAGAATTCAGACAGATTTCTTTGAATGCCAGCCTTCTTCTTAAATGTTGTGCAGCACTGAGCAAGTTACTGAACCTCTCAGGACTCTGGCGTGTGAGGGTAAAGTGAAGAAAATAATGCCCTCCCTGCAGTTTGAGAGTGAGAA
Source organism: Lepilemur ruficaudatus (assembly GCA_963574885.1). NCBI lineage: Eukaryota > Metazoa > Chordata > Mammalia > Primates > Lepilemuridae > Lepilemur > Lepilemur ruficaudatus. The sequence goes on along the minus strand of CAUYRT010044254.1, from coordinate 19,173 downwards.
AAATACTATGCAAAGCACACCTGGCACCTGGTCGACATGTGGATGTTAACTTGAACTTCAGTGTCACAATTTTTGCCTTAGGCCAGCTCTTGCAATACTTGTACCTGGAAAAGGACTCCGTCACCAGAGTATCCAGAATATATGAACAACCTTTTTTCACCATGATTATTATCATTCATAACAACTTACTACTTGTCTGTAGGCCCATAGCACAAATTTCCATATCTTAAATTACCTGTTGGATATTTTACATATTTTTTTAAAAAAAGCTTTATCAAAATATAATTCATCTACCATACAAGTCATTCTTTAAAAGTGTGCAAGTTAATGATTTTTAGTATTTCATAGGGTAGTGCAGGCAGCACCACAATCAATTTTTGATCATTTTCATCACCCCCTTAGCTGTCTCTCCCCATTTCCCTTCAACTCTCCCAATCCCTGGCAACCACTAATCTACCTTCTGTCTTTCTGGATTTGCCTGCTCTAAACATTTCATCTAGTCGCAAACAAACAATATGTGGTCTTTTGTGACTTGTTCCTTTCACCTAGCATAATGTTTACAAGGTTCATTGATGTTTTGGAAGAACTCATAAATTAGGACAAATAATTTTCTTTTGAGGCGGTCTCACCGTGTTCACTCTGGTGCAGTGGCGTCTTCGTAGCTCGTTGCAACCTCAAACTCCTGGGCTCAAGGGACACTCCCACCTCAGCCTCCCAAGTAGCTGGGACTACAGGTGTGTGTCACCATGCCTGGCTAATTTTTTTTATTTTTTTGTAGGAATGGAGTTTCGTTATCTTACCCACGCTGCCTTGAACTCCCGGCCTCAAGTGATCCTCCCACCTTAGCGTTCCAAAGTACTGGGAATATAGGTGTGAGCCACCACACTTGGCCTTAAGATCTGTACATTTTACATATGAATTGTACCTCAACAAAAATTCAATAATATTGAAGACTGTTCCTGGGCTTTGACCTGCGGGCAACTTCTTCTTGGCCTAAAGCCACCACACTCTGCATTTAGGTATAGCAACGCCCAAAAGAAGGTGGCTATTCTGCCTTCAGAGCTGGGGTATGGCTGGCTCTCTGTGGCTCTGGGCAGCTACCCAGCAATGCTGCTCCTGCAGGAAGATTTAAAGGGAGATTTGATTCACAGAAAGGAAGGGGTTTATAATTAGGGAAAGGAAAATCTGTGTGTAAAGCACCTGGCACTGGGCTGGGAACCTTGCACTTACTCCTCAGGGCTTTCTGACTCATGTCTCCTTCTGCTCTGTTCCAAGGTCTTTGCACACCTGCTTCCTCTTGGTCACAGGGCCAGCATGCCTCCTTGGAGAGGCCTCCCCTGGAGGCTCTAACAGGGTACCCAGCCCTACTCGCTCTCATCCTGCTCCATTTGATTCCTACATTCTGATCTGCAATGACCTCTCCCTTGTATTTGCTGACTTGTCCTGGACTCCACGTTAATTGCAACCTACTACAGAGCCAGGACAATGTGTGTCCTGCATCCTGCAGTAACCCCGCCTCACTGTAATCCCCAGCCTGCAGTAAGCGCTCTACCAATATTGACAGCATCAGTAAATAGCAAGTGTTAATAAAGTAGGGCTATTGTGGACATTATTGTTGTTGAAGCAAAGGAGGAGAGGGTAAGCCAGACATAATGAGCTTGTACTCCCAGTTACTCAGGAGGCTAAGGCAGAAGGCTCGCTTAAGCCCAGGAGTTCAAGGCTGTAGTGAGCTATGATTGCACCATTGCACTCCAGCCTGGGCAACAAAGTGAGGCCTCATCGCTTAAAAAAAAAAAAAAAAAAAAAAAAAGAGCAGATGGTTTTGAGAAAGAGCTTGGAGGACGTTGAGGGGTGGTAGAAGAGGGTGTGGGGGTGTGGGAAATCCAAGGTTGGCGAGAATGAGAACAAAGTCAGCAAGATTAGCTGGTGGTGATGGAGATTGAGGCTGATGAGAAATATCAAAACTCAGTGGTAATAGTTTCAGATCAACAGCAACGGGAATCAGAAAGTTTTGAGGCCCATGAGCCCAGGCCAGACCTCACCTGGCTCTCCCTCCTCCCACCTTTCCAGGTGGGGGCCAGGCTGTGCTCTAGGTCCCTGCTGCTCTCATGGTCCCCAACTCCCTTGGGTGGATTTGTGGAAATGGTAGCCAGGTCTTTATTTCCAGCCCCAAGCTCCTGACTCATGTTTCCAAATGTCACCAGGAATCCCTAGTTTGGTGTCCCACAAACATTCAAATCTTCATAAGCATGAAGTCCTCCCCCCCGGTCTCCAGCACCTCAAATCTCCACCCACACTCCCATGTCTCCAGGATGAGGTATCATCTGTGAAGCCAACTAACAACCAGCCGCAAAATTGGGCTCTTATGTGATCTTCATCTGTGGCCTTTTTCTCTGAGTCAAATCCTGTCATTACTACTAACAATAATAATAAAAAAGGTGGGGTGAGGTGGCTCACGCCTGTAATCCTAGCACTCTGGGAGGCTGAGGTGGGAGGATCGCTTGAGCTCAGGAGTTCATGACCAGCCTGAGCAAGAGTGAGACCTTGTCTCTACTAAAAAAATAGAAAGAAATTAGCTGGACAACTAAAAAAAAAAAAAAAAAAAAAAAATATATATATATATATATAAATTAGCCGGGCATGGTGGCACATGCCTGTATTCCCAGCTCCTTGGGAGGCTGAGGCAGGAGGATCACTTGAGCCCAGGAGTTTGAGGTTGTTGAGCGCTACAATGAGTCCACTGCACTCCAGCCCTGGCAACAGAGCAAGACTCTGTCTCAAAAAAATAAAAATAAAAATAATGATGATTATTAAGGCTGTCATTTAATCTTTTCTACAATTATTTGAGGAAGGCACTAGCTGTGGGACCTCAGGCAAGTTACCTGACCTCTCTGGGCCTCAGTGTTTCCATCTGTCACATGAGGATGATAAATATACCTGACTCACAGTGTCATAGTGTTGTTGTAAGAGTTAATTGAAAAATAACAATTGTAAAGTCTTTGCAACAGTCAGTTCCTTGATCACAGTAAAGTGCTCAAGAAATGTTACTACCACTATTATCTTTTCACTATTGTTGTCATTGACCCATTTTACAGGTGAGGACTCTGATGCCCAGAGAGGCCAACTCACTCATCCTAGGTCACATAGCTGGGCTTTTCCAGTCTGGCTCTTCCTGCCTGTCCCCACTGCCACAGCATTAACTCATCACGTCTCACCCAGACATTTTTACCTTCTAAGTAACCTTCCTTCCATCTGTCTCCTCCCACACTTCCTCATCCTCCACACTTCGTGTCGGTGAGCTTGCTAAGAAACATCTTAAATGCCTACGTGGAGTGTTAGTGGACACTCTTGGTGCTCCATGCAGGTGCCCCAGGAAGGGTCCCCTGACCATTGCTACACGTCACTCCCCTGGCTGCTCTGTGCTTTTGCCTCCAGTGGCCGATATCTCTGCTCTCGCTAGAGAACTGGCCTCAGGCTACTGGAACTACTCTTCCTAAAAGCACAGAGAAGGTAGGAGCTTGTGTTTTGACTGAGGACTGCTGGAGCGTGAGGAAATATTCTACATGTTGATCTGAGTAGGACTCACATGGGTGCATACATATATAAAAATTTATCAACCAGCACATTAATCTGGTAGACTTCATTGTAAGTAAGTCTTTTATACCTTAGTTTTAAAAAAAGGGGAGAGGTCATCCCCTTTAGACTGGGATCCCTAGTTTTCTCCTGGCCAGTTTGGTGCTTGATCCCATTTTCATGCAATGATTTTCCTTCTTACTTTCTTCATCTGGGTGAGTACTGAGTTCTATGGCACGTGTTATTGCTGGAGTGTCCCTGCCAAGGACGGAGATGGTGCTCTGTGTCCTCTTCACCCACTGTCCTCTCTGCTTACTCCCAGTCTCCCATTCTCGAGGGGTTCCTGGGGCTCCTTCCTGGGCTTTCAGTTGTCTCCATCCATGCTCTCTCCCTAGGTGAGACTTTCGAGTCCCTCGGGTTTAAATGTCACATAGTGGCAATGACTCCCACGTGCCTAACTACAGCCCAGTCCTCCTCCCTGTGCCTGCATGAGCGGATCCGGATGCAGATGTCCAGCTGCCTACCTGACGTTTCCTCCAGGGATGTCACGGATAGAAGTCTCCTAGGCTGTCCCATGTCCCAAGCCCTTCTCCCTCCGTGTCCCTTGTCTGTAAAATGGCCCCTCACCTTCCTGGCTGCCTACCTCCAAGCCCAAGGCCATCCTGACTTCTCCCTTTCTTCATCTTCCACATAAAGCCCATGAGCATCAAAGTATCGCCTTCAAATACCATCAGTATTACCTTCCAAGGAAGCCCCTTGTCTCCACTGCCACTGTGCTTACCCCAGGTCAGGCCACCATCTTCCACTTGAACTATTATAACTCCTTCTGTTCTATGTGCTTCCCACACAGCCCCCTTAATCCATTCTCCGCACAACAGCCAGAGCAATCTTCTTGAAATACAATTGGATCATGTCACTCCCCTGCTCAAACCCACCACTGACTTCCTATCATATTCAGAAGCCCTGCTTTATCTGGCCCTCATTTCCTCTTCTTCAATCTCATCTCATCCCATCCTCCCTCCTACCTTCCATGTCCCAGTCACACTCACTGACTGCTTTTCAAGTCCTCAAACATAATGTGTTCCTTCCTTCAAACTGAAATGAGCAGATAAAAAAAAAAAAGAAAAAAAAATTAAAAAACAAACATGTTCTTTGCTGCCTCAGGACCTTTGCACTTGCTATCCCCTCCTTCCCAGCTCTTTGCGTAAGTGGCCTCTTGAAGTCTCAGCAATAATGTCCCCTTCTTTGTCTTTCTTCACCCCCTTACATAAGCTGGCCCCTGCAACCTTGATCACAACCTGGCCCTCTTATTATTTCTTTTTAGCATTTGTGACTCACATAATTATTTTTTAGTTGTTTATTTCTTGGTTGCCATGTCATGTCCTAGAACACAAGTCCCACTGAGTATCAGGAGCCCAGCCAGATGCTGGGTATGCAATGATTTCTCTTCCTTCTTCCCCTACTTACCAGCATGAAGGCTCACTGGGGACAGGCAAGCTAAGTTTCTTATGCACCGTGTTGTCAATGGTCTATCTCAGTGCCTGCCAGCCAGCATGTGACCAATGAAGAGTGGCTGTATCAACTGGGATGACATGAGTGAGTGGTACAGCCAACAGTCTGGGCAGAAAGGACCTGAATTCCAAGTGACCTTACAAACTGGAGACCTTATCAAAAACAAAGACAATGCAGTTTAACATTGGCGGAGTGCAAATACCATCTAGGGAAAGACCTAGTGTTTGATATTACGGCTCAAAACCAATGGTGGGCTCAGTTCCACAGCTAGATTAGGCCTCTTATACTAATATTTTGTATTTGTAAAAAGCTTTTAAAAAGTGCATAAAACACATTGACACCAATTATCTAATCTTCCTACCAACCCAGGTGGCAGATAGAGCAAATGGAATTATCCAGAGTTTGCGTATTAGGAAACCCCTGTGTATTTTGATTACATGATTTTTTCAAGGTCACCCAGCAAGGCAGAGGCAGGGCAGGGACTCTGTGCTCTCTTCTGCTCTCTCCAAGGCTGCGTGAGTTATACGACTCATTTATTCTAAGATCAAAGGAACGTGTAAACCCTCGCATTCTGCACTACATACTCCTCCCTTATTTCCTAATGCACACGTTCCTGGAGACAATTCTTGGATCAGTTCTCTTCTCTGGGCCTGACTGTCTCCCTCAGTGCCCATCCCAGAGAAGGACCATGCTATTTATTTATTTATTTATTTAGCTGGTCAAATTTAGCAGTGGGGGGCTGTAGACCCACATGAGTGACACTAATGTTAATAAGTCCTGATAACCCACTACCATCGGACCAGCCAAGGACTGTGCTATTTATTTATTTATTTTTTTTGAGACAGAGTCTCACTCTGTTGCCCAGGCTAGAGTGTCAGGGCGTCAGCCTGCCTTACAGCAACCTCAAACTACTGGGCTCAAGCGATCCTTCTGACTCAGCCTCCCAAGTAGCTGGGACTACAGGCATATGCCACCATGCCCAGCTAAGTTTTTCTATATATATATTTTTAGTTGGTAAATTAGTTTCTTTCTATTTTTAGTAGAGATGGGGTCTCACTCTTGCTCAAGCTGGTTTTGAACTCCTGACCTTGAGTGATCGGCCCGCCTTGGCCTCCTAGAGTGCTAGGATTACAGGGGTGAGCCACCACTCCTGACCTCCACTTTTTTTTACTGATACATATATTTGTATTAATACATATTTATGGAGTACTTGTATATCTCTACTTTTTTTTTTCCAGCTTGCATTAGGAAAAGATGGTAGGCTTTTGAATATGCTTTTTCAATCCATACATACACCCAGGAGATTTTCATATGCTCCATTCAGGAGTCAACCTCTTCAACATAGTAGAGAGTATCTGCTCCATAGCAAGCTATACATCAGTATCCAGCAATGATGTCCCACGGTCACCTAAAGTGACTGTCCAAAATCAAATTCATCTTGCCACCTACTTCCACATCTCCTGACTCCACCATGCCTATTCTTCCTTCTCCCATCCAGATCCCACCCCAATTCAATCACCAAGTTGGTATTAATAGCTTCTAAATCCTAACCTTCCTCCTCTTCTCCATTCCTAGTACCACTGCCCTAGTTCAGTGGTTCAATTCTCATCTCTACTATTACAATGGAGATTGGAGGTCTCACAGTCTCCAATCTCACCTTTTTCTAATCGCTTCTCTGCTCTGTCTTTAACCTCCAGATTCAGAGTCAAAAACTCAAATGTATATGGATTGTAAGCAGGTGATATAATTGAGTGATACAGACCAGCTATAGGCAAATAAACACCAGCTAACACTTGACACCAGTGAAATGCCAGAGGGGTAGACTGTAGCAAATCCAAGAGCACATGGCCCATTCAAATGAGACAGATCTTATTCAGGTACCGTGGACTGCTGCCAGCCATGTGGGAACATGGGCCCAGCACTGCAAAATTACTCTGACTTTTCAAAAGAAGCCAGAAATTTGGATTTATATGTGTAAACTCTCAATTCTTAAGAGCTGGCAAACAAATCAAGTTTTAAAAACCGCACTGCCAACACTGAAAGCCAAACAAATCTGTGGGTTGGATATGACTTGTAGGGCTGCCATTTTGCAAACTATGCACGAGCTCAGTGGTTCTCCAACTTTAGAGAACAGAATTATGTAGGCAGCTTATTAATGCAGAGCCCCAGGGCCCACACCCGAAAGATTCTGATAGTGGGTCCATTGAGGCTCCAGAATATATGATTTTTTAGCAAGCTTTCCCAGTGGCCTTGAGGTAAGTGGTCCTAAAACCATCTTTAACAAATCTGTGTGAAAGGGAATCTAGAGAATTAAAGGGAATGAGAACAGTGGGAAAATGGAAACTGTGTTTCTACTGCATCTAAAATACTGTAAATGTTCTCATTTTTTCACTGTCCCAGGGAAGTACAACTTAGTACCATATTTGTTTCAACTTTGAACAATAATGCTCATTCAATAAACATATTTTCAAGTAATACATGAAACCAGCAAGAATTACAGTATTACAAAATTACTTTTTCAATGCACTAGACATTTCAGATCAATAGCATGGTGACAGTTATAATTAGCATTAAAATATAAGGTGGTCTAAAAAAATCAGGAACATTCAATAAAAAATTTATTTATAAAGTACCATTTGTTTCTTTTTAGCCAAACATTTTAAAATAAGAAAGGAATTGGCTACAGTAAACCTGTATTGTCTGTTGTAAAAGCAATCATTGCCCATTAATTGTCTCCTTCCTAAATTCAAATTTCACACTGGTATATGTTTTTAAAAGATGATATACACATGCTATAAAATTGTATAATATTTTATTTGATCCAGTCTATATGAAAATCTTGAAACTGAGTATACTATAATCCATGGATTACAGTTAAGATTTCTGTTTTGAATTCTAAATGCACTTTTCCCTAGGAGTGAGTGCGTATGTGTGTGGGGGGGAGTATGTGGGTATATAAGGGATGAGAAGTTCCTAGTGACTCAGTTCCTAGCCTGTTTTAATCCAATTTATAAATCTTTTCTGTCTGTAAATCCCAACCATTCACATGGCACTTACCAAATACTGAGGTAATACATGTTTTATTGTCCTTATAATAGCATAAATTCCCTGATAATAAGCATCTGTATCTCATGATCTATATCCTTTAGCACTAAATATATTTGAAAACTGAACTGTACTATAATATGTGTCAAATAAAGGAATAATGCCCATGGGAAAATCTGTCCCATACTATTAAGCAAAAAGAGAGGAAGGGTCAGTAGCAGAGGAAAAGCTCCTGCCTATCAACCCCAACTTTTTGGCAATAATGTCATACGGTAGTGCACGTGAGAGAGATGCTTGAGAAGCAGATTGTTCCAGGCTCCATCGAATTTATAGGGGACAGTGAGAAAGACACAAACAAAAATTACTGCGATGTGATTGGGCCTCCGATTCCCAAGACAACATCAGTGGAAGCGTGGGGGAAGGGAAGGCCTGCAGGCAATATTTTTGGCTCAACATACCAAGGGAGCCCCTGTCCAACGGCTTTTCATATGGCCATTTATTTATAACTCAGGAAGTTCCTGTCCTCTGAGTTTATAGTAATATTCTTCATGTTTCGAAGCTCAAAAGGGATTTTGCAAGAATCACAGATCTCTCATGAGAAAGTTCACTAGCAAAGGATGATACATGTCCTAAAGACCTATGGCTTTGTAGAATAATTTTGTAACCCAACAAGGAGCTTGAAAATTTTCCCAATCTATACCTTGTGAAATAATGCCCTTTTCCTATAGCTACAAACCACTGCATACACACAAAAAATTATCCAATTTCAGCAAAACACATGATGTGTAATATCTCTAAACTCAAGAAATAGAAAATAACCACAGAACATTCAATTTTGGCCTAAGTATCTTTGTCTTCAACTAAACGGAAACACGTATAACAATTATATAGCATAACAGAGAAAGGGGGGTTTACTTTTACTTTTAAGGGAGCAGCTAAAACCTAAAACTACATATATATATATTTTTTTTTCACGTTCAAATCAACAAAATCATTACTAATAACCATTATAATAGGTGTTATTTCATTCACATGTCACAAATCAGGTTTGTATAAGATCTAGACATGAACACAGATCAACACATACTTTGATATTCCAGGTATAGAAAATCCTGGACAAATTTTCCAAATGTAAATGTACAGATTTTCATTCCCCTAGCTCTTACCTCAAATCAATTTGGAACACTGTTCCTAATTTCCCTGTCTGTAGTAATAAAAGCTGTAGTAATAAAACTAAGTAGACAGTGTCTCTTAATCCAAATTCCACTTATTTAAGTGAATTATCTTAAGCAGGGGACTTGAGCTCAAATCATAGCCCTCAGACTACTTTGTCACAGCTATGAGCAATGCATCTCTTCCCTTTTTGTCATAGGAGATTCATACATGAAAATGGAAAAAAAAATCATGATAACACTTTAGTGAGGACAACTTTACCTAGTTTTGTACGTCATAAATCTTGCAGGTTCTTTTGGAATATTCTAGGGACTATCAGACTGTAATTCAGCCTAGACACAACACTCAGTTTGACAGCAACAATCTTGTAATCTAAGCTACCTGACCTTTAGAGCAGTATCTATTTGTGGAGGAAAAACAAGAACTTCAGACTTAGAGGCACAGATCTACAGAGTAGCAGGCTGAAAGCAAGGGCCAATTGAGCTGCTACAAAACTATAAGTTACCAAAGTGCAAACTATTTACAGTACATGTTTAATTTCACAGGCTCAAAGCTGTTAGAGCTTGCCAAAAGACATCAGAATTAATAAATGTCTTTACATTTACACTACAAACAGGCCAATTACTGCAGAGTTTGGACAAAAGATTTCAGACTTCATGATATTTCCAATTATAAAAAGTCTAAAGTCAGATCTGATTGTAAGCTCTGATCACATCACTCCCCTGCTCAAATATTCCACATGGGTTACAAAATGAAGTCCAAACTGTTTAGATAGGTATTCAATGCTCACCATAATCGACTTGTAATCTCCTCGTCCATATCGATCTCCACCATTCTCATACATACATCTGGGCCTCACTACGCTAACTCATATTTCTTCAACACACTCTATCTTCCTAGCCACTTTGCACTTGTACATTGTTATGAACTGAATGTCTGTGGCACCCTAAAATTCACATGCTGAAACTTTACCCCCCACCATGTGATAGTATTAGAAGGCGGGGCCTCTGGGAAGTAATAGAGATTAAATGAAATCATGAGGGTAGAGCCCTCATGAAAGGGATTAGTGACCTTGTAAGACTCACAAGAGAGCTTGCTTCCCTTCTCTGCTCTCTGCCCTGTGAGGATACCACAAGAAGTCAGCAATCTACAACACAGAAGAGGGCCCTCACCAGAACCTGACCATGCTGACACCTTGGTCTTGAACTTCCAGTCGCCAAAACTGCAAGAAATAAATTTCTATTGTTCATAAACCATCCAGTGTATGGTATTTTGCTATAGTAGCCCATGCTGAGTAAGACTGAGAACACTATTCTCACTACAAGGAATGCTCTTTCTCTACTCTATCACTGTCAAAAAAAAAAATCCCTGCACTGTAAGACTCTCATCTCTTGCCTAACTTTCCATAAAGTCATCTCTAATACTCCAGTAGCACATTACACCCTGCACCACAGGCTTATGCACGTGAGATTCTCCAACTTCTATGTTCCTAGTGGGCAGGATTTATTTATTTATTTATGTATTTTAACCCTAATAATGCTTAGCACGGTATTGAGGTGGGCTTCTCCAAAACATTTACTAAACTAGATTAAGTATTGAACAAGCAGAGTTTCAGGACTAGAATTTTCCAACTGCATCCGTAGTAAAACTATACCTGGAATATCAAAGTATGTGTTGATCTGTGTTCATGTCTAGATCTTATACAAACCTGATTTGTGACATGTGAATGAAATAACACCTATTATAATGGTTATAATGTGAAGTGTTTCCTCTCCCTATCGAGCACAGTATGTGGCTTTCCCAAGAGCATTCTTCTCATGTCTATTTGTTATAGGACTTACTACTTTCTACTTATCTGTCTCTCTTTTCTCAATGGGCCATGAGCTCCTCAAGAGTATGACCTGAATATAGTTGTGTTTATGCCCTCAGCATGATGTCTCATACATATGGAAGATTTGATGTGAGTGGAATGATTATACACTGTAACATACATTCATAATAAGTACAGCTGTTAATATGGCCATGAATGAACTGGCTCTGTACAGGAAATTGAAGGTTGAAGGAGAATGAAGCGACCATCTCAATCTTCAAGCAGGCAATCAAGAGCTTAAGAGTTATACAAAGAAATGGAAGGAAAGTACTTAGACTTCACTGAAAAGAAAAGAAAGGATGAGAGGTTATTTCAGGCAGATGGTACAAAGTACTTACTGGCTTCACTTAAAAAAGGAGGGGGCAAACAGAAAAAGGAAGGTAAGATAAAATCAGGGGCTTAATATTAGCCCTAAGTATAAAAATACAGTTGGTCCTGATGAATTGGATGAGAAGTAGTCACTGACTTTTACTGGTCAAATAGGGAAGTTAACCTTGATTCAACTGGACCAGAAATCATAAAGGTCAGTTAGTGACTAATAATAGAATAATACAGTCTGGTGATAAGTGAGGCAAAAGTAAACCTTAGCTTGAAAAGGTAAAGTTGATAAATACCGTGTGTGACCATGTATATCTGTGTGTGTGTATGTGGTGGCGGGCAGATCAAGTTACTTTTTATTTTCCCTGCAAAGAGGAAAAATATTAAAACAAACACCACCATAAAGAATTTCAGGTTTTATGCTGTTTTGGGTAGAACTGCACCACAGTTAGGAGATGCCTCTCAGCAAACAATGATAAAGTATCAAACTTAGATGTCTGAGTAGATAAAAAGTTTGGCATCATCTGCATTCAGGTGGTATTTGAAGAGGCATATGATTGCCTGCTATTGTATGTGTAGTAGAGCTGATAAACAGAGAGAAGTTTTGAGATGGGAGGCTAGGAAAGCTATTGCTTTGGCAGTCAACAAATCTAGAGGCAGAGGCTGTCAGAGAAAACTGTACCATGGAATCTAAAATCCATATAGATGATGAGTTAAAAGTAACCAGCATCAAAAGTTATTGGAGTATCAAGGAATCCACAAATAGAAAAAAAATAGCCTTTTAAACTCATTAGGATGAGAATGCATCTTTTCCTTAGATGTCAGAAATGAGATAAGTGGTAAGAGATATAGTTTACAATTACAAAGTTGATAACAGTGCAGTCCAGCAGATTTCCAGTCGTAGAAAGGAAAAAAAGGAAAATAAAATTGGTGAGAGTCAATGAAACAAATGATGCTTCCTTGAAGACAGGAATGATCTGATCCTATCTCAATACAGAAGAAAAGATAGAATGGAAAGTGAAGAATGGCTGAGGAGCCATAAGGAATTTTTCACACTAAATATACAAAAAGTCATAGGGTCTAAAGCAGGGTTTTTCAACCTTAACATTTGGGACTGAATAATTCTTTGTGGTGGAAGGATTGTCCTATTATAGGATGTAGAACAGCATCCCTGGTCTCTACCCACTAGATGCCAGTAGCACCCTCCCCCATTTGTGAAAACCAAAAATGTCTCCAGACATGACCAAATGTTCCCCAGGAGGTAAAACTGTCACCCACTGAGAATCACTGGTTGTGGGGGGTGGGGGGAAATACACTTTGAGACAGGGGACTGCTATATCTTTCCTTATATATTTGTCCATAACACAAAGGTCTTTGGGTTAGATGAAGTTGAAAACAAAAAAAGGACATCAACAATGGGGACCATATTTAGAGAAAATATGAATTTATAAGAATAGATAAAAGGGATATTTGAAAAATAGAAATGTAATAAAATTCTTAGTCTGCTTAATTATCACCTTTCCCAGTTATGTCTATATCATTTTGAGAGCATAAGATAGCCTTCACCTCCTAGTTCCATGCCGTATTGTACATAGTTCTATGGACAGAAAACAGAAATTTTAACTCGTTAAGATTAGTAATCATAAGTATGAAACAGTCGAATTCCAGGCTCCAGGTATATACTGGTATATTCATGATCTACTTTACCCATCACATTTTTTAAAATTAAAGGCTCAGGCTGGGCGCGGTGGCTCACGCCTGTAATCCTAGCACTCTGGGAGGCCGAGGCAGGTGGATAGCTCAAGCTCAGGAGTTTGAGACCAGCCTGAGCAAAGAGCGAGACCCCGTCTCTGCTATAAATAGAAAGAAATTAATTGGACAACTAAAAATATATGTAAAAAATCAGCCGGGCATGGTGGCGCATGCCTGTAGTCCCAGCTACTCGGGAGGCTGGGGCAGAAGGATCGCTTGAGCCCAGGAGTTTGAGGTTGCTGTGAGCTAGGCTGATGCCGCGGCACTCTACAGCCCGGGCAACAGAGTGAGACTCTGTCTCAAAAAAAAAAAAAAAAAAGACACAGAGAGACGTAGAGGAAGAGGGAGGCAGAGATGGCGGCGATTTAGCCACAAGCCAAGGATGACCCGCGAGGATCCCCCAGCTGAGAAAGAAGCCAGGGATGCTGTCTCACTTAGAGCCTCCAGGAGGAGCCGATCCTGCCAGCACCTCGATTTCCAATTCCTGACGTCCAGAGCCGCGAGATAATAAATTTCTGTTGTTGCAAGTCGGCAAGTTTCCGGTGATTTGTATGGCAGCCCTGGGGAGCTAATACATGGCCCTAACGTGTAAAAATAGGCAGTTGGAGAAATGAAAAAAAATTAAAAATCACAACAAAAAGATGCTCCGCATCTACTTAAGCAACAAAATCTTAAAATTCATCAACTTAAATATTCTACTTAAAATTCATCTACTTAAGTAACAAAGTCTTAAAATTCAGGCAGTACTATGTGTGGGCGAGTGGGAAATCTTTCATTCCCTGCTGCTTTGCTGCTGCCTGAGAGCACGGGTCAAAGGAGCACCTGAAACCCTGCAGACACTACTAGTCCCCCGCTATTCCCCCTCTGGGCATTTTCCCAGAGCACAGCCTCCCACACAGCGAGCCTCAGGTACCAGGAACGGCAAACACGGCTCCCCTTCGCCCGTGGGATGCTCGAGAGAGAGCCTGGGAAGTCGCCTGGGGCCAAAGCAGCCCCATTCGCATGCTCCAGGGAACCAAAGCACGAATGTTAGTTCTTAACTGTGACGTCCCGTTAAGAAGGAAAGCGATGCTTTAGAGAAATCCTTGCATTTGTGCTCTAGGAAGATGCCTAGTACAAGACTGTCGATAAGAGCGTAGTTACTGTTAGTGAAAATCTAAAAGCAACTTAGATGCCGATCGATCAGCAACTGGGAGGCTGTATATGGTGATAGTTCAAGGCAGCAGGACTAAAGCATTCTGGTGCGTTTTCTGTGCTCACTCTACGTAATACAGGTGTCCTTCATTTCAAACATCCTCTAATAAGCATTTGACACCCAAGTCCTTTTGAAAATTAGACAACGCATGAATCGATACATTTCTCATTTTTCTATGTGTCAGGTGCAACATATTTCATAGCCTCCTGGACTCATTCATCAAAATTCCATTTATTCGTTTAAAATATATTGAATTTTATTTCTTTAAAGAATGCCTCTCTCATGGTTATTGGAAGAAATATTTACAAAATTTATGATTAGGCTGTAGACTCAAATCTGGCAAGAGGTAAGGAGATACATTGCTTTTTTTTTTAAAAAAAAAAAAAAGGTATGTGGAGACCTTAAAGAAGCATAAAATTGTTCAATCGCTGTTTTTTAAAACTCCCTCCGAAAAGGATACTTAAGCAAGACGGCAACTCGGGGCTGGACAGGGTCGAAGCTACGAGACTTGCCAGGCCAGTCCAGGAAAACTAGGGCAGGCTTCGGGTCCAACCCACAGGCAGAGAGGCAGCCAAGGTCAAGAGCCGGAGCCCTGCTAGAGGCTGAGCAGGGCGGATGCCAGCGGAGCAGCCAAGGGAACCAGCCAAGGACGAGCAGGCAGAGACAGCGGCAGAGCAACAGCCCTTGGCTTTAACAGCGCCTACCCCTTCGCCAGATCGAGGGAGCCATTTTTCAGACTACAGTGTGAATGGCATCCACTCCTGAGGCTGTGAAAAGCCCTTCGACACATGTAGAGGGTTGATTTCCCCAAACTATACCAGAGCTCTGGTAATAGAGCAGCTGCTATCCCTTGGAGGACAGCCGCATTATGTAGAATAAACACTGAAAATGCATCAGAAGGCTTGAATTTCTGTCTCAACTCTGCCCTTGACAAGGTGATTGGCTTTTTTTCAGCTTTAGTTTTTCTTATCTGTAAAATAAGGACATGAACATTTAAACCACACAGTATTTTATTGACAAGGGTTACCACTGATAGCATGAGAATTAAATATAATCTCTGTGTCTTTGGTTCTGGACCCCATTCATTCCCTGAAAAAGATTCCTTCTCCAGGTATTTGGAGACTCATCCGGAAGTTTCATACATGCTCACACACGAGGGCCGTCACCCGTCTCACTGAACACGGGGAACACCCACCGGGCTTTGCAGGTGTTGCTGATCACACAGGTAACATCGACACTTCCGGGCACCATCGCCCTGTGTGCTGGGCACGGCCAAGGTCGACCAGCCATTGTCCCCCACAGCGGCTATTGCTCCATTTCCCAGGCCCTGACGTTGCTTCCTCGGGGTGTTTCTGCACCTGCCAGGCACAGCCGTGGCTCTTTTTCACAACTCCGCCTTCTCCAGAGCCTGCTCGTCTTTGCTGCCAGGCTCCGCAGCCGTCTCCCGCAAAGCACACTGTCTCCCAAGGGACGCCACGGCGAATGTACGGGTTGAGCATCCCTAACCCAAAGATCCCAGATCTGAATTGCCCCCAAATGCACAACTTTTTGAATTCCGACATGACACCAGGATTGGAAAATTCCACGCCTGACCTCGTTGGATGGGCTGCAGTCAAAACACAGGTGCGCGGCGCACCATTGGCTGATGTTTAACAGCTGATGCAGGTGTCCTGGTGATGCTACTGTGCTGCTGAGTTACCCTCAACACATTGTTTTTCCACTGTATTTATGGTATGTTGTATTCTTTACCATTAAGTACTTACGTATGAATACGTATAAGAAAATGATCGCTTATTATGGCGCATAAATTCAGAGTCAGGAATGGTGGTTATGCCAAGCGACCACAGACTGTCCACACGGGTAGCTGAGATAGGGACACCTTTGCTTTCTGGTGGTTCGATGTACACAAACTTTGTTTCATGCAAAGATTGTTTAAAATGTTATATAAACTTACCTCCGGTCTACGTGTATAAGATATACGTGAAACAGCTCCCTACGAGGGAGGCTGACAGTTTGATCGAAATCCATGTTTCACGTAATCACACTAATTTTTCAAAGGCAAAATCCAGAAGAAAGACACATCCAACGTTCACATGTGAACAAACAACCTCGCGATACTCCCCAGAGGGCGGGTACCTGTTTTACTGTGGGGAAACTCAGGAGCCTTGGTGATTTTCCCAAAACAGAGTGTATCTGTTTTAAAAATCTGCCTCTATCCTTCCAGAAACCCCAAACCTCCAGCAACTCACAAAGGGCAATTCTCTCTTTTAAAATATTAAGTTTCTGAATTTATCAAACACCCTAGTGAATTACCAGGACGACTTTTACTACTACAGTTATTTGTAGAAGGACCAGTCAATGAACATAGGAGCTCGTCTTGTGTCTCAAGCACTGCGCTTACCGCGGATTCTGTAGTGTGACTAGCAGGGAAGGGGTCTCGGTGTCCGGGCAGCCCACAGCCTAACGGTTAATAAGAACCAGTCACCGTTCTAATCGCATTATCTCATTTCATCTTAGCAATAGCTAAGATGCTTAAGCTAATATGCTGAGCTAATATGTTAAGCTAATAAGCTTAACAATAGCTTATTGTTAGTTAGGGTTTTATTTTCATTTTATCGATGAAGAGACCGAGGCTTAGAGAGATGAAATAATCTTTCTAATGCATGCAGCTAACATACGGTAGTGCTGGTATGAAGCAAAATCCTCTATGAAACACAACACAGTGATTGTTGAGAACCCACAGAAACAGAATGTTATTCTGGGACCTACAGGTCTTCTGAGAACAGCTAGTTAGTTGCAGATATCAAATGATTCGTCTTTGATCAAATTTAGATCAACTAACCAGTGCCTGTTAAGGCATCAGAGGTAAACTCAATGTATCTTGTTCTCAAATAATCTCCGGATGGGTGATGGTCAATGACCCAAAATGTCATAATGGTGCATCAAGGCGGCCAACCTGTACAGGAAGTAAGTTTAGTTTAGGAAGTATCTCTCTCTCTCTTTCTCTCTCTCTCTCTTTCTCTCTCTCTCTCTCTCTCTCATTCATCAGCTATCTTTGCACAGATGGTGCCTTCTAGCACCGGCATTTAATTTCTTACATTCCATTTACCTTCCATAGTTTTTAAAATTTTAAAATACATATACACGGCCAGCTCTTTTCGTGTTTAATAACAGGTTTTTTTTTTTATCTTGAAGTTTGAAAATATCTTCTTAGGCGGAGTGACCAGATTCAGCAAATAAAAAAATAAAAATACAGAATACCCAGTTAAGTTTGAATTTCATGTAAACAACAAATAATTTTTAGTACGCCCTATGCAGTATTTTGGACATACATACACTTAAAAACACCGTTTATCTGAAATTCACATTTAACCGGATGCCCCGTGCTTTATCTGACAACCCTAGTTTAAGGACACGGGCTTAAATCACTAGGCTGTTACTTTTAATGTTGTGTCCTGGTCATTTTAGGGTATTCCATGGGAAATGTACACTTGCTGTTCCAATCTATTTGGAAATTTTGGTGTGGACCACTTAAATTGCTAAAGGGCTCGGAAGGTCCCCTGTAGTTACTTGTCATTACAGAGATTTGCAGCATACGTGGCCCTTGATCTGAACTGTAGTCAACTCAAAAAACTGTCTGTGATACCCTGTTATTTTCTGCTGTGCTGAAGCCAAGGTAATTACGGATTTCTCTGGAAGAAAACACATCCATTGATTTTAAGTTGTTTGGGGGAATGTTAATGTAATGTAAGTTTCCTTCTGCCATGACTGCGACTTTTATATATCCTACACAACAGTTGGGGAGAAAACAAGATGCCTTTTGTTGAGAAGTCTGGGGTTTTGCCTTTTTCTGTTTGTTTAGCTTTAAGGAGGCAATTTCGGGAGAGGGGTTGGGGGAAAGCAAGGAAGTCAGCGGAGTCTGGAAGCGGAGCTCTTTAACCTTAGGTCACCGAGCTTCTGAGGCGCAGGTTGAATTTTGGTTTTGGGGAGTTTTATTTGCCCTCGAGTAGCCATCTCAGGGTCCACCACAGACTAGACAGAAACACGAGCACCCTCGACACTCCGCTGATGTTGGCTCTCGGGCTGTCCTGAAACCAGCTCACAGGAAAGCCTAATATTTGAACTTTTCACTCTTGGTTCGTTTTATCAGACAGCAGTGAAAGTTACCCTTGTGCTAAATGCTGACGAGAAAACTGAAAAAAAAAAAAAACGCCCTTGTTAATTAGCCTTTGCATCTCTGCTTGCCTTTCTCTTTGGACCCGTTTCTTTTAGAAGTTGTTTACCCTTAACCCACCGGTCTGATATGGAAACATGTTTGAAAATATAGGTGATACAGAGAAGCGAAATAAGAAAGATGAGCTACAGGGAGACCACCCAAGAAAAATGTTTTCACAGGCTATTAAATACTTTCCAGTCTTTTAAACTCCTTTTTACTTCTGACCTTAATGGACAAGACATGAATTTCTCAAATATTAAAAAAAGAGAAAAACAACATAGTCTGTGTCCAAATGTTTCACAGAGGTTGTAGAGGAATCTATAATGCATTGCAACCTTTTAGTTACATCCTAAAAAGGTTCTGCGTAAATAAATCTTTTTAAAAAAGAAATAAGAATTTATTTCAAGAAGGAAAACTGTAATTGACTCCTCGTTCCCTTCTTTCCTGATGCTATACAGTCAAAGCATTATCCAAATGCCAGAGAACCTCGACACAGCCGAGCGAGGGGCTTAAAAAAAC
>CAUYRT010044253.1:0-22646 GCA_963574885.1 Lepilemur ruficaudatus | reverse complement strand
CCGTTCTTCCATTAGCTCTTTATTTGTCAGGGTTCTTGAGAGACACAGAATACATTTGATGAGAGAGAGAGAGAGAGAGAGAGAGAGGGAGAGAGGGAGAGAGGGAGAGAGAGAGAGAGAGAGAGAGAGAGGAGAGACAGGTTGGTAATCAGACTGATGGTCCAAGTAATGCAGACTGGTCTCCATCACACCCCCATTCAACTCACCTGTGTGTCCTCTGAAAAAACCAGGTGGATTGTGTGGATGATAGGGAACAATTAACCCTATAATAGCCCAATTACAGCCAGTATGCAAATATGATACTATTACTAGAACAGAATGACACACCTATTGGCACTTGGAGTGCAGCTATTGATATGGCAAAAAACAAAACAAAAAACCAAATAAACAAAAAACAAACCCCGTTCCATCCCTATCAGTAAGAAGTTTACTTTTACATGGGAAAGACAATAATACACATTCATAGCCCCAGGGCTATCTTGGTTCGTATGTTATTTAATAATAAGGATATGTTCTGAGAAATGTGTCATTAGGCAATTATGCCTTTGTGCAAACATCATAGAGTATGCTTACATACACCTAGATGGTATAGCCTACTACATACGTAGGCTATATGGTATAGCTTACAGCTCCTAGGCAACAAGCCTGTATAGCCTGTTACTGTACTGAATACTGTAGGCAACTGTAGCACAGTGGTAAGTATTTGTGTATCTAAACATAGAAAAGGTAAAAATGTAGAATTATGTAAATATTATGGGACCATCATTGTATATGTAGTCCTTCATTGACTGAAATGTCATTATGTGGCACACGACTGTATATGTATTTAGACAGAGAGAGAGAGAGAGAGACAGAGGCAGAGACAGAGATTTATTGTCAGAATTGACTCATGCTATACAATGGAGGCCAAGAAGTCCCACCATCTGTCATCCCCAAGCTGGAGAACCAGGAAAGAGGATTGTTCAAGTCTGAAAGCCTGAGAACCAAGGGCCCTGATATAAGTTCTAGAATCTGAAGACCGGAGAGCCAGGAGCTCCAGGATCCAGGCATAGGAAAAGATAGATGTCTCAGTTCAAGAGCAGAGGGAGAGAATTTGCTCTTCCTCTCCCTCTTTTTTCTATCTGGGCTTTCAATGGATTGGATGATGCATACCCATATTGGTAAGGGTGGATCTTCTTTACTCAGTCTACTGATTCAAATGCTAATCTCTTTCAGAAATGCCCTCACAGACATACCCAGAAATAATGGTGTTACGAGCTATCTGAGCATCCTTTGCCCAGCCAAGCTCACACATAATTTAACCATTGCAACCAGAAAGGGAAATTGAGATTATTCATCCAGTTTTTATATCTAAGCCAGTTCATTGACTCAGAGCCCATTCACTGAAAGACTCTGCATGCCGCAACATGTATATATAACAAATAACACTCCAGCCTTCCCCAAAGGGGCCTGCAGCCTCTCATCAGAGGAACTATGCACTTGGAAAAAGGGAATACAAGCTCTTTTGAGAGCTGTTGAACAGATGGTCTGTGCTAACACTAATATAAAGAGACCCAAACCACCATCATGACCATCACAATAGTTCTGATGGAGGCCAGTTGACAAATAGAGTCCTAGCCTGTGTTTACCTCATGGTGGGTCCATTGGCTTCATAGACTCACCTTATGGCTATTTCTCCCATCCCTAGGTACATAATTGGGATGGATACACTTAACAACTAGCAAAACTATCTTTGATTCACTAGTCTGCAGGGTAATATTCATGCTGGTAAGAAAAGCAAAGGGGAAACCCTTGAAACTGCCACCCCCCAAACAAAATAGTGCATTGGGTGGATTAGCAACACCTACAAAGACTGAAAGAATACAGACTGGTCTCCAGCATACCCTCATTCAATTGACCTGTGGGCCCTCTGTAAATATCAAGTAGATCATGTGGATGACAGGAAGCATTTAATCCTATAATCACGCAATTGCAGTTGGTGGATCAACTGTTATGACTAGAACAGAACAACACACCTATTGGCACTTAGTATACAACTACTAATATGACAAAAACATTCCTTTTAATTCCTATCAGTAAGGAGTTTACTTTCACGTGGGAAAGACAAGAATAACATTTGTAACCTGATGACTATGTTGATTGTTAGGCTTTCTGCTACAATATAGTCCTCAAGGCTCTTGTTCTAAGGGACATTTCAATTTCACAGAACATCATGCTTTTCCACTGCAGATACCTGGTGAGCAGGTAAGGACAAGTGACTTCGCCTTGGCTCAGGTGGATCTATGGCAACAGCTAATACACCATAGTATTCCTGGAAGTGAGATAGGTAGGCAGCCATAAGGGGTGTTCCCTCACTGGTATAACTAGAAAAATGAAGAGCTGGACAACTCGATGAAGTTCTTATGTTTCAGTAGTTTGGGACAAGATGTAACATACTCTCTAAGGTACAGAACAAGTTGCACCTACCACCACAAAGAGATAGCAGCAAAAACTGCTATAAACCTTCACTATGCCACCATTAACCAAGAAGACTGGCAAACTACTTACTTATTACATCAGAACCCTTCCACTCTGGAAGGGCAGCAATTTATCCTTACAGGAAATGACACACACTCCAAATAGAGGTTTGCATCTCCCACCCATAGCACCTCTGGGGCCAACATCATCTGAAAACTTACAGACTGCCTGCTTTAATTATTGCTGCATGGCAAACCACCACAAAACATAGTGGTTTCAATAAACAATGATTTATTATTTTTTATGATTCTGTGGGTCAGGAATTCTTGTAGGGATTAGCAGTCTTTTGTTCCATGTGGTGGACATTTTTAACTTACTGCAATCTACTTTTAAGAAATATTATACCAATTCACATACAGCCTACAAATTCTTTACACTTGCCATGACCTGCTTGGCCTATCAACTTTGTCTTCCTGACTCAGGAAGACCATCAAGCTATACTAGAGTTCTCTCTCCTTGGAAACCAGCAGTATCCGCGAGGAATTTAGGACTCACCTCGTTTGTTTCCACTCTACCAGGGATCACCATCTTCATGGCTTGATGTCCAGTGTTTTGAAAACTGTTGTTGAGT
The DNA here is from genome assembly GCA_963574885.1 of Lepilemur ruficaudatus. NCBI lineage: Eukaryota > Metazoa > Chordata > Mammalia > Primates > Lepilemuridae > Lepilemur > Lepilemur ruficaudatus. The sequence goes on along the minus strand of CAUYRT010044253.1, from coordinate 19,558 downwards.
ATATTTTGCAGGTTTAGTTCTTTCAGTCAGAGGGGTAAATCTGTATCCTTTTTGGTCTTCGATAAAAAAAAAAAAATTTTTTTTTTTTGAGACAGGGTCTCTGTTTTTCTAGCTAGAGTGCAGTGGAGTCATTACAACTCACTGCAGCTTCAAACTCCTAGGGTCAAGTGATCTTCCTGCTTCAGCCTCCCAAGTAGCTGAGACTACAGGTGTGCACCACCACACCCGGCCAATTTTTTCTAATTTGTAGAGACAGGTTCTTACCCTTGCTCAGGCTGATCTCAAACACCTGACCTCAAGTGATCCTCCCTCTTTGGCCTCCCAAAGTGCTAGGATTACAGGCATGAGCCATCATACCTGGCCTCAATCAACAAATTTTCAAGGCACTCAGCTTCTCTACTCATAAAAGGAACTTTTTATAGATAAATTGTGGAAATGCTTAAGTGTTTAAAATGTCTGGTATATATTAAGTTTAAAAAGGTAATGAAATAGTAAAATGCATAAGATATATTTTAGCTATATTAACGTATAAAGCACAATTATAAATTTATAAAATGTTTCATGAATTTATAAAACATATAAAATATGTATGGAAAGATGTGACAAATGTTTACGAGGAAGGTATATTTTCTAATATATAATCTTTCCTAATATTAACAGAAAAAATTACTCAAAATATGAGTATTTTGAAACAATGTAGGTGCTCTGACTCAAACCAAAGCTAAGCACAGGCAGCCCCAGGGATGGTACTATGGCCACATGGTACATTATTTCTCTGAGAAGAATTGACCACATCCAGAAGGAAAGGAAGCTATCTGTGCAGACTGCTGTCTGTGGAACATTTGAAGACAGTAAAATAGTATTCTATTCTATAGGAGTCTTCTTTGGATGAAGCTATGGTAGAAAATATTTCAAAAAGGCAAAACAACACAGGAGTAGCAATTCCCATAGTGAGATCAGTACTAAGAGCACATCTGTAGATTCCAGCCTAGGGGTCTTTCACCATCAAGCGCTGTGGCCAGCCTCAATACGAATTCCACCAAAAGCTCGGGACAAAGCAACAATAATTCAGATGCCAGTGAAGAATTCTGAATGCCATCTGTTGGTGTCTTTGTGAAACTGGAACTCTCTGAGGGAAAAAGTCTGGAAGGGCCATTAGACCTGATCAATTATATAGAAGTTGCCCAACAAGATAGAAAGTTACCTTTTGTGCCTCTGGAGGAAGAATTTATTATGGGAGTTTCCAAGTTTGGTATAAAGTGTCAACATCACATCATTGTGATGTTTTGCACAGGCATGTTCTCCCTTAATCATTCAGATGGTCTTTTATGATGACGGTCAGGGGAGTGGGGGCAAGAAAAAGCTTATTGGCTCTGAAGACCACAGATGCAAACAATGAAGAATGCAGCCTGTGGGGTTATCAGTGCAACCACCGAGAACAAGCACAGGAAATTTGCAAAGTTTTACACACCACTTTAGACTCTGTATTAACATCTGAGAAATTTTGAATTCTGCAATCCAGTGGAAGTCAACTGCATCTGAAATCTCAGCTGTTTTCTAAATAGTTCTGTTTTCAATCTGCAATGTTAAACTGTCACGGAAATAAGAAGTGATACCTTGTTCTAGAATTTCTGAAGAAAGTGCAACGTATAAAATATTGATCATTTGTTTTTATATTAAAATGTGTCATATTAATGAACAGGGGGTAAGGAGAGAGAAGATAGCTGACCACAGGCACCAACTGCTGGAGCGCCTCAGTAATAAGAAGTCTTGGATGAAAGAGAAAAAATGAACAAACAGACAAACACAGATCTGGTGTGGGTCTGAGGAAGGGTGCCAGAATCTTCAGGAGACTCCATGGGAAGAAGTTGTGGAGCAGAACATGAAGGAGCAAGGTATTGGCAGAAGTAAACCCCTTAGAGGCTTGGAGTCCACTGAGAAGGGTAGGTGGAGCGTTTTCTTTCCCCCTACCTTGCATCCCTGACAGTCAGTGGGATCCCGCGCTTTTGGAAAGACTTTCTGCTCACAGGAACCCTGGAACTTCTTGTGGACAGAGCCCCAGGCTCCCAGCTTCCTAGGGTGCCTCTCATCTCCACAGACCTGAGCTGCGATGGCAGGTGCCATATTGCTCCAATACCCACTCTGTGCCTTTGTCCTCCCCAAGGGGCTTCAACTCCTCAGGTTTTGTTTTCTTTATTCCTACACAAACATTTCCCAACTCTGGCCCAGACTGTAGGAGCCACAGGGGTCCAGTGGGTCCCAGGTGATCTGTGTGACTTCAGTGCCTGCTATTCTGGGCAGCAGCCTCCCAGAGAGAGGGACAGAGGTGACCAGAGTGCTACTTTTACTCCATCCAGACTCTTTTCATCCTCTCCCCTACCCCACCTGCAGCTTCTGAGAGAAAACTGAGCCACCACACCAAGGCTTCCACAAAGGCTCAGACCTTTGCTCTGATCCTGCAGCAGACTGAGGGGTGCTCAGACTGTGAGCTCCCTGCCCACCATCCCTCCCTGGTGCTGCTTGCCTGGTGACTCCATCTGAGCAGGGTACACCTGGAGGCCTAGCGATATCAAATCCGCTTGGGCACCCCATGGGCAACTTGGGACCAGTGTGCTTCTCCCTGGCATGGTCAGGATTTGATCTTAGTGGAGCTGGCGACAGGCCCACAGGCCAGATCCTGTATCCCTAGGTCTCAATCACTTGCTCAGGCACAAGGAGGGGAAGACCTGTGAATTAGTCTTGGGAGGCGAGGATGCCCACATGGGCAGACTGGGGGGAGAGTGCCATGTGAGTCCTAGCTGCAGCATGTTTGCAGGGCAACTGCATTCAGCCCAGGTGGGGATCCTGGACAGGAACCTTCTGGCCTGCATCAGAGTCATGGGGGAGCTCTGCTGGCTTGAGCTCCTGCCTGGAGGCAGATGGCAGTGGGTGGGGGGACCTGGTGGAGCAGGGGAAGGTGGAGAGGAGCAAGACCCATTCCAGACTGTCAGACTGTGAATCTCAGACGGCCCCACCTGCACAAGAAGATTTTCTGGTTGGGTGAGGCCACTTCAGCCATTCTCTCATGGCTTTGCCTAGAAGCAGGGAACAGTCCTTTGTCCCCTGCTGAAATAGTTACCTTGATGCTGGGAAAATTGGATAGCCACATTTACAAGAGTTAATCAGGATCCATACCTCTCACCACTCACAAAAGGATAACACATTCACAATGGATAACAGACTTAAACCTAAGGTATGAAACTATAAGAATTCTAGAAGAAAATGTTGGAAAAACTCCTACGTACATCAGCTTAGGCAAAGTATTTATGAAGAAGACCCCAAAGGCAATCACAGCAACAACAAAAATTAACAAATGTGACTTGATTAAATTAAAAAACTTCTACAAAGCCAAGGAAACAATCAACAGAGTGAATAGACAACCTACAGAATGGGAGAAAATATTTGCATGCTATACATCTGATAAAGGGCTGATAACCAGAATCTATACACAACTCAAACAAATCAGCATAAAAAAATTAAACAACCCCATTAAAAAGTTGGTAAAAGACAAACAGAAGCTTTTCAAAAGAAGATAGGCTAACGGCTAATAAAGCAATGAAAAATATGCTCAATGTCTCTAATCATCAGGGAAATTCAAATCAAAACCACAATGAGATATCACCTTACTCCAGTGAGAATGGCTTTTGTCAAAAAAATCCCAAAACAACAGATACTGGTGTGGATGTGGTGAGATAGGACCACTTATATACTGTTGGTGGGACTCAAACTAGCACAACCTCTATGGAAAGTAGTGTGGAGATGCCTCAAAGAACTAAAAGTAAACCTACCATTCGATCCTGCAATCCCTCTACTGGGTATTTTTTTTTCCCACTACAATCTCATGTTAAATCCATTGGATATTTACCCAAAGGAAAAAAAGTTATTTTATCAAAAAGACGTGTACACTTGAATATTTATAGCTGTACAACACACAATTGCAAAGATGTGGATTCACTCTAAATGCCCATCAATACATGAATGGATTAATAAAATGTGGTATATATGTACCATGGAATACTACCCAGCCATAAAAAAATGGTGAACTAATACCTTTTGTAACAACCTGTATGGAACTAGAGACCATTCTTCTTAGTGAAGAAGCACAAGAATGGAAAATCAAATACCACCTGTACTCACTATTAAATTTGAACTAATCAATCAACACCCATGTGCACATTTGGTTGTAAAACTCAAGGAAAGCAAGCAGGGAAGAGGGGGCAGGAGGGAAGGGCTATATTCACACCTAATGGGTACAATGCACACGTAGACTTGCACCTAATGGGTGTTGCACACAGATTTAACTTTGACTCAAACTGTACAAAACCAAATCGTCTACCCTCGTAATATTATGAAATAAAAAAAGTATGTGTGCAAATGCTGACAATATCTATAAAATTTTTTAACAATATTCCTGTTCTTTGACCTAGGAATTCAACTGTTAGAAATTAACTTGAAGATCATCAGATACATGTACGAAATGTTTATGTTCCAGGATGTTCATCATGAAACATGCATTCCCAACAATGGGAAAGAATTTGTGTCAGCTGTCGGCCATCTCTAAGATGGAACAAGTACGTGCCATCATTAAACAAAATTATGTTAAGGAGAACATTAAATGGCAAACAATGAAATGCAAACAAACTGAAAGTAGAACCATGGGTCAGAAGGGGGTCACCTAAACAGATTCATACATAAGATAGATTATATTTAAAAAGTCCCTGCTTATGTGACTGTGGTCCCTCTTTCTCAACGATCCCATGCAAAATCCCAGTAAGATTTTGAGAAGCTGATTTGGAAACACAAAGGTCCAAAACACTTTGGAGGGAGAGGAGACGAAGATCTACACTACCATGTATCAGGAGTTGTTGGAAAACTGGCCCCATTGTGGCAGTGTAGTACTGGCATCAACAGAGGCAATCATGGGCCAATGGCAGAGAAAAGAAGACACAGAAACATAAGAATCAAAATAGAGCCTTCAAACTATAGCTCAGATGGTAAATAATTTGGTCTCAAATAAGGCAGGAAATGTGAAAAAGTTTTCACTCAGATTATGTTTGAGCAAGTGGCAGGTCTGGGGCAAAGCGCAGCAAGATGAGCTGTGAAGCCACAGCAGGCACAGGAAAAAAAAAAAAAACCAAAGGAACACAGAATGCTATCTGAATAAGACAAGGAGAATGTCCCCACAGTGCTTAATGCCACACAAAAACCAAAACAAAGCAAGAACGTGAAGATGGGACAATAAATTAACAAAATACGGTTAAAGTGGAGATTGCAGAGCTGTAGAAACAAACTAAAGAAACACAATTAATTTTTTAAAAATTAGAAATTACAAAAAACAAAAACCTACTAAAAATCACATAATTGTCGTGTAGGAAAAGTTTGAGTCAACCATTATTAACACAAAGTGTGAAACTGGGAAGATGAAAGCACTAGGCTGCAGACAAGAGCTGTGAAGGCTAAAGATGCTCTAATGTAAGAATAATGTGACCTAAAAATTGAAAAAGAAAAAGTTTTCATAGATACAGCTTAAAGGTAGAATCAAATCTGCCGCCATGAAGATTACAAGAACTACCTCAAAAACTGGCAGTGCTCATAGAATTTGTCAGCAACTTTCTGCATCACGTTAACAATGAAGATTCTTACACAATCAATGCCATGATAGGTCTGTATGTCCAATTTTAAGACTTAATAAGGTAAAAGTCACCATACACAAAGTTAAAGGACAAGAAAAGTATATTTATACTTACTGGAATATTTAGTGAACTCTCTCATATCATGAAAGAAAGGACAAACACCTCAGCTGAATAACACTGGCAAAGAATAAATGAGTAATTCATAGAAGAGAGAATTTAAATGGTCAATAAAGATGAAAAACTGTTCACCTGCCCACATAATCAGGAAAATACAAAGTAAAAGAGGACGCAACTCCTTATCCATCAGCTTTGCAAAGTTTGGCTGGGTGTGGGGAGATGGCTCATCTGTCTCATTTGCTATTGGTAGAAAAATACATTCATTGATTCAGCCACTTAGAAAGACAATTTGGCAGGATCTATAAACAAGTATTAACATCCTTTGCCTCAGTAATTCCACTTTATTAGGTTTTATGACACAAGTTAAATACTTGTGTTCATGCAAAAAAAAACCCAAAGAAATATATAATCCTGTTATTACAGCTTGTTCATAAAAGTGAACAATTGAAAACAATAAAAATTTCTTTCAGTTGTGAATGGGTTATAGTATTATGGTAAATCAGCCTGGTGCAGTGGCTTCATCTGTAATCCTAGCACTCTGGGAGGCCAAGGCAGGAAAATCACTTGAGCTCAGGAGTTCAAGACCAGCCTGAGCAAGAGCAAGACCCCGTCTCTACTAAAAATAGAAAAATTAGCAGGTGCTGTGGCAGGCACCTGTGTCCCAGCCACTGCACAGTAGCCAGGGCAACAGAGCAAGATTCTGTCTCAAAAATAAATAAATGAATAGAAAATTAAAGTAATTATGGTATCAATTCCATGGAACAGCATTTAGCTGACAAAAAGAATGAGGTAGGTCTATATGTATTAAGGTGAAAACATCTCAAAGATTGTCACTATTAAGTGAAAATGCAGAAAGAACACCAGGTGCAGCATAATCTCATTTATTACAAGATGGGAATACAAGTTTTGTATTTACAAAAACGTATATACATACATGCATAAACTCAAGGCTCTCCATGGAACTAGGAAAGGAAGCTACTGTGGGAGGGAGAGTGGTAAAGAGGATCTTTTCCTCTATATACTTCTACATTGTTTGAAACTTTATGCCGGGCGTGGTGGCTCACGCCTGTAATCCTAGCACTCTGGGAGGCTGAGGCGGGCGGATTGCTCAAGGTCAGGAGTTCGAAACCAGCCTGAGCAAGAGCAAGACCTCGTCTCTACTATAAATAGAAAGAAATTAATTGGCCAACTAAAAATATATACAAAAAATTAGCCGGGCATGGTGGCGCAGGCCTGTAGTCCCAAGCTACTTGGGAGGCTGAGGCAGAAGGACTGCTTGAGCCCAGGAGTTTGAGGTTGCTGTGAGCTAGGCTGATGCCACAGCACTCACTCTAGCCAGGGCAACAAAGTGAGACTCTGTCTCAAAAAAATAATAATAATAATAAAAAGAAAATTTATAAACAAGAATGTATAATATAATGTATTTCTTTTTTGTAAAAAAATTTGAAAAGTTGTGGAAACAACCCAAGTGCCCATCACTACATGAGTGGGTTAATAAAATGTGATATATGTATGCCATGGAGTACTACTCAGCCATAAAAGAATGGTGAACTACCTCTTGTATTATCCCGGATGACTGGAGCCCATTGTTCTAAGTGAAGTATCACAAGAATGGAAAAACAAAACCACATATACTCACCATTAAATTGGTACAAATTGATCAACACTTATGTGCATATATATATACAGGAAGTAACACTCATCCGGTGTTGGGCAGGTGGGAGGGGGAGATGGGGATGGGTAAGTACACACTTAACAGGTGCGGTGTGTGCTGTCTGGGGGATGGGCACTCTTGCAGCTCTGACTTGGGTGGTGCAAAGGCAATTTATGTAACCAAAGCATTTATACCACTGCATATTCTGAAATCAAAAAAAAAATAAAAATAAAAGCACACACACACACCTCCCAGAATCTTCTAGGAGATTTTTAGAAATTTATTGTTTAATTTCAGTTAAAATTTTTGAAAATAATAAAGGATGTTCTAAATTATTCAGAAAAAAATTAAGTAGTGTTATTTCTGAACCTATTAATGAAGAAAAGATAGGATTTCTAACCCTTTTCTTTTGAGAGGTATCCCCCATTCTGGAACAGAAAATTAAAGTAGAAGTAAAAATATTCAGCCTGCATAGTCTTTTGCCATCCTGAGGCTTTCTCTTCCTGTTCCTTCTTCTGACCAAGGTCAATGGAGGAAGAAATCAGACCCCAAGCCAGTTATGAGAACAGCCGGGAAGTTGCAGAACCTCCACCTGCCCCGCCCTGTGCCAGGACAGGTGAGACCGCAGAATCCAATGTTTAAAGTAAGCCAGGTGTTTACCTCTGAGCATCTATTTTCTAAATTACCTTCTTTGAAATGACCTATGTGAAGGTAGAAGAAAGCAGAGGGATGTAGGAAGGTTCAAAGGTCATGGGGAATTAACAAATTCCTGCCTCAAAGGACTCCTGTGTTCAGAGAGTCCTGGCCAGCTGAGGAGCAGCTGCAAACAAGGAAGTCACGTGTGTTATGGCAACTTGGACTCACACCAACAGCTGTCCTACTGCAGCTTAAAAAACCCAGTTCCTCTTTATATAGTCTTTGATTTCATCATACTGCATACCTACGTCCTTGCAAAGCAGGTTAACAACTGGACTAAAGGCACAAAGGCAGCATTATAGCTAGAAATTAGGAGGGAGATTCAGACTCACCTGTTTTCAGGTCACAGCCCTCACCTGGACTGGACCGAGTTAGGTCTGGACATTCGCACACAGGGATGGAGAGAGCTGAAATGCTCGGCATCAGACACCGGGGAGGATGTGCTGGTGCAGTTGGCTGGAGCCAAGTTGGTGAAAATGGTTAACACCTTAGGTGCAAGGGTTTAAGGTATATTGACTGTGGGGATGCTTTACAACACCAGGGGTGAAGAAGAGGTACCTGAGCTTCAAAGAAGTCACTGGAAGCTTGAGATGGCAAATGCTTCTCGTTGGAGGAAACTGGAAGTTGGAAGCCAGGAGATCTAGAAATGAAAAAGGGAAATGGATTTGGGAAGAGTCATAACGACTCTACCTTTGTCATGTTCCCCAGTGTGCACATCGAGACCCTCGATTCCACCCATTTGGGGTAGGTTTTGAAACTTCTAGCCCTGTTATGTGGCATTTATGGTGCCTTGGGGGAAGTCACGGTTGATCGGAACCAGGGAACCTGGGAGATTCATCCCCTTTTGGGTTAGGAGAATTCGGCTCTCTTTTGTGTGGTTCCCATCCATTTGGTAGACCTCTGCACGGAGATTGAGATTGTTTGCATTAGGAATTCCCTGTACTGTCTGCTTGTCGACTTGCATTTGTTGTTGCTGTTTGTGAGTTTTACTTCAACATGGGAGGCTCCATTTCTATTCCATCAGAAAGTCTCTTGGGAAGAGTTTAAAGAAGGTCCAACAATTACAACAAAAAGCTAATTAAGATCATTCTTGATTTTTGGAACACATCTATCAGGCATATTGAAAATATGCAGATGCAGATCCAGAGGCCCCTATAAATATGCACATGGTTAATATGACTTTTATAAGGAAGAGTGTTCCAGATATAAGGAGGAAACTACAGCATGTAGAAGGGGCAATTGGCATGAATCCCTTGCAGCTTGTTGATGTCACCTTTAAAGTATATAAGCCTACAAAAAAAACAGAAATGAAACCTATTTGTGTTTTGTTATCTGTGCCAAACAAGGGTTCTTTAACACAGTCAAAAGAAAAGGGTGGAAAAGGTCACTCTAGGTTGAAGTACAATCAGTGTGCTTTTTGTAAAGAGAAATGACACTGCCTGAAATTGCAAAGGGCTCCAGGTGACAAGAAACCCCCAGGACAGCAAATACTTTCTTGAGTCCAGGACTCGGATTATGAATGAGGGGCCTAGGCTCTGTGTCTCACTGGCAGCCCTGATCCAAATATCCCCACAGGAGCCCCAGGTACAATTGACATTGGGGACTTGATTCATGGACTTTTTAATTGACACAGGAGCTACCTTTTCTGTTCTAAACTCTCACCTCCCTTATCAAGGACACAATGGCAGTGGTGGGGTGACTGGTCAGACCCAACATCAAGCTGTGCTCCAACCTCTTGAGTGCCCACTGGGAGAACAAAAGCTGAGACACAGTTTTTTATATGTGACAGCCTGTCCAATGCCTCTCCTAGGCTGTGATTTGCTATGCAAGTTGATGCTCAAATAACTTTTTTTTCCAGAGAAGCAACAGCTCCACCTGCAGGTCCTGCTAAAAAAATGCTCTCTGGTTTCAATGTCTACTCACTCAAAAACAGTAAGCAAATTGTATTCCTCCCTCCTGAGGTCTGCCAAAAACTAAGGACATATGCGCTGGCAGGACCCAGACATGTGCCACAACAGCCTCACCAAATGCCATTCTGTGAAAAGAAGGGACCTCTTGCCCTCAAAAGAAACAATACCCCTTATAAAGGAAGCATTGGAAGGAAGTCATCCTATGTTGAATAGATTTCCAGGGCACGCACTAATTCATCCCTGTCAGGCCCCTTATGATACGCCAATTTTACCTGTCAAGCAGCCCCATACCAATAAGGAGAGATTTGTGCAGGATCCACATGCCATTAATGATGCTGTATAAGACATACACACTACAAGGTCAAACCTGTATACTCTTTTGACAGGAGTACCAGGTGACTATGAATGGTACTCAGTACTGGATTTCAAAGATGCTTTGTTTTATATTCCTCTGTAAAAAGAGGCCCTGACTCCTTTTTTATTTCAATGGCAGGATCCTGAGACTAGGATGATGTCACAGTACTGCCGGACTGGCAACACACTCAGGGGTTTAACAACTCCCCTACCCTGTTTAGTGAGAGCTTAGCAACAGACTTGCAGAAACTGCGATTGGACTAAGGGATTCTGTCTCAATATGTGGATGATTTACTTATAGCTAGCTCTGATTATGATCATTGTCTCACAAATACAGTGGCTGTGCTAAGTCATCTGGCTTCATGTGGCTATAAAGTATCACCCAAAAAGGCGCAAATTTGTAAACAAGAAGTTACTTATTTGGGATTCCAAATTAGCAAGGGAACCCATAGCCTAATGTCAGATGAAAAGCAAGTCATCTTGAATCTTAAGGTGACCAAAAATAAAAGACAATTGCTTGGGTTCCTAGCAATGGCAGGGTTCTGCGGCATCCGGATTCCAAACTTTGGACGAATGGCAAACCCTTGTGTGAGTCCCATAAAGGAAAAGTTGCAGAGCCCCTGTTCCAGACCACAGACTGTCAGAATGCCTTTGAAAAACTAAAGCAGAGTCTTATGCCTGTCCCTACTTTGGGGTTGCCTGACTTGCAGAAAGAATTCAAATAATATACATTCATGAATAACAAGGAATGAGCCTTGGAGTCTTATTACAGATGCTGGCAAATGTCCCAAAGCCACATACTTGTCAAAGCAACTGGACAACACTGTGAGAGAATGTTGGCCTCTTGGCCTCCGGGCAGTAGCAGCTGCCTGTGACTTGTTCATCTTAGAACAACGTTTTGTCGTATATGCTCCCGACCAGGTTCTGACTTTATTAGAACAAAAAGGGGGGTGGGTTATTGACTGACTGACCACAGGGAGGCTAGGAAAATACCAAGCCATCCTTTTGGATAATCCAAATGTTAAAGACTATCTACTCTCAATGCTGCCACCTTGTTACCAGTTGAAGAAAATGAGTCTTTGCAGCATCACAGTGTAGAGATTCTGGATGCTGTCCATTCTACCAGGATGGACCTGTCAAACTAGCCAATGCCAGAGCTGAACTGGGATCTTTTCACCCACGGGAGCACCTTTAGAGACAGCAGACAACACAGGGCTCGGTATGTGGTGGTCACAGAACAATAGGTACTGGAGGCAATGGCTCTGCCACGTGGGACTGCAACCCAGAAAGCTGAGCTGATTGCTTTAACCAGAACTATTCAGTTATCCAGATAGAAAAAGGTAAACATTTATACGAACTCTAAATATGCTTTTATGGTGATGCAGCAGAAAGGTTCCCTGTTGCCACTGTTACTTACAGCCATGGAAAAGCCCCAGGAGTTCCATTATTTCCTTCCCATTAGTCCAGCAGGATTTTAGAAGTCCACCCTGCTTCTTAATTTGATCCTGTCCCTTTCCCAATTCCAGTGATTCTGACATTGTTGTCTGGATCAAAGAAACTTTGCTTTCTCCTCAAAGACCTACAAATTTTTCATAAACTGTCATTACTTCTGCAGAGAGTGGTGCATACTCAGCTTTCTCTAACTCCATCTGCATGAACATCCCCTTCCCACTGCTAGGGGCAGCACCGGCATGGGAGTGTCCACCTGAGAAGGTCAACATGTGTGTATTTTCCCACCTAGCCCGCTGCCCATCAGCCTGGAATTGCAGGTGCTGACCTTAGCAGATCCTGAGGAGACCCAGGGAGAAGCTGGTACATTTATGTCAGTGCTGGCTCAGCTGTGGCCTGGGCCTGCCTACTGCCTAGTGACAGAGAGAAGAGAGAGAGGGGACGCCACAGCAGCCTGGTCTGGTCTATGCCTGGCCAAAAGTTGGGGCCACTGTGCCATGGGGAGGCTGGTGGCAGAGGACAGCTGTGCCCAACAGAGGCTCAGCTCAGCACCTACTCTGCCCGACAGTTGGACGGTTGGGGGACAGAGACACAGAGAGAGAGAGACCTAAGGGTGTACAGCACCTGATACGCACAGGGACCCTGTCGTCTGGAAAAAATGTCCTCAGCAATGTCCTGGAGTCTGTCCCAAGCAGACTGGTGCTCACTTGCTCCTCTGGGGAAAGAAAGAGCAGAAGTGGAGTGAGGATGGAAACCCCCTTCTCCCACGTTTTCAAGTGTGACTGAGCCGTCACCCTTGTCCACAGCTGGAGGAGGGCGCATTCAGTGGGAGCCAATGTGGAAAACATCCCTGGAGCACTGTCCCCTCTAGCCCCTGAATCCTGCCCTGCTCCACCCTCTGCTCACCTCGGGCCCTGGATTCTAAGGCCCCCGGGCTTCCAGCAGCCTCCCCGTCTTCACCTTCGCCGCTGTGCTGATGCAGAGCGTCTGCTAGGTCACTGCCCTCTCTGTGTGCACTGATGGATCAGAATCTGAATGAACGATCCGGCACAGACACGACTGCGAGGCAGAAGTCACCCCCAGCCGGAGTCTCCTGCCCTTTCCTTTCTAGATCACCTGATTCCAACCTCCAGCTTCCTCCAACGAGAAGCATTTGCCCTCTCAAGCTTCCGGGGACTTCTTTGAAGCTCAGTTGTCTCTTCACCCCTGGTGTTGTAAAGCAGCCCCATAGTCAATATGCCTTAAACCCTTGCACCTAAGGTGTTAACCATTGTCACCAACTTGGCTCCAGCCTCCTGCCCCAGCACCTCCTCCCCGGTGTCTGATGCCGAGCATTTCGGCTCTCTCCAGCCCTGTGTGCGAATGTGCAAACCTAACTCGGTCCAGTCCAGGCTCTTCCGTGGGCCTGAGACAGATTTGAAGTTTCTGGCTTTCCCTCCAACCTTCCCTCCAACTACCCCAGCCTTCTCAGCAAGGGGAAGAGGAAATATGGAGTTTACCTCCCACTCCCAGTAAACCGTGCTGCCCTCTGGAAGGCAGAAGCAGCTGAGGGCAGTTTGGATTCAAGTGGATGTTTTTTCTGTCCTTTGCATGAACACGTGGGCGCCTGAGAGCTGGCCCTGCTTGTCCTGGGGTCCTCCTTCCCTAGTCATCCAGATCTTGCCCAGGGCCTCTCCCTATCCCTCTGCCACACTTCTGGAAGCTGAGAACAGTTTGGAGTGAAGGAGGAGAAACACAGTGTCCACAGCAGGTCATGAGTTTGAATGAATACTTTCACTTTTCTCTTCCCCATTTGGGCGGAGCCCTCTCTGGGTAAGTCAGTCTGTCAGCCGACTTTCTGCCCAGAGTCGGGGCAGCCACAGTGGACACAGGCCAAGCAGACTGGAGGTATTAAAGGCTGGGCTCTGAGGATGGCAGGTGAGGGCTGTGACCTCAGCACCAGGTGAGTCTTTATCTCCCTCCTCATCTCTGGCAATATTGCTGCTTTTGTGCCTTTAATGCAGTTCCTGTCTAAAGCTTTACTTGAGTTTAGTCCTGCTTTGCAAGGATATAGGTATGTAATATAAGGAAATCAAAGAGTATATAATGAGGCAATTGGGTTTTAAACTGCAGCAGGACAGTTGTTGGTGTGAGTCCACCCTGCCATAACACACGTGTCTTCCTGTTTGCAGCTGCTGCTCAGCTGGCCAGAACTCTATGAACATAGGAATCTTTGAGGCAGGGATGTGTTCGTGGGATGTGTTATTTCCCAGTGAGCTCTGAGCCCTCTCGTGTCCCTCTGCCTTCTTCTATCTTCACATAGGTCATGTCAAAGAAGGTAGTACAGAAAATAGATGCTCTGCTAAACACCTGGATTAATTTAAACAGTGGATGCTGTGGTCTCACCTGTCCTGGCACAGGGGGTCCTGTCACTTCTGGGCTGTTCCCATGACTGGCTTGGGGTCTGAGTTCTTACTCCATTGACCTTGCTCAGAAACAGTAAAAGGAAGAGAAAAGCCCAGGATGGCAAAAGGCTGACTATTTCTATTTTCACTTTAATTTCCTGTTCCAGGATGGCAGATACTTCTGCAAAGAAAAGGGATAGAAATCCTAACTTTTCTCTAGTAATGGGTTCAGAAAGAACACTACTTAATTTTTTAATTTAAAAATTTGTCAACACAAAAGAAACACATTGTATGTGGTTGTTCATAAAGCTTCAAACAACATAGAGGAAAACATCCTCTTCACCACTCGCCCCCACCCCCGGTAGCTTCCCTGCCAGGTCTCATCAGGAGTCTTGAGTTTAGCCTTCCTCATCTTTTTCTATGCATTTACCTATATACAATGTTTTTGTAAATACAAAATTTGTGTTCCTGTCTTGTAATAAATGGGATTATAGTGCACATGTTGTTCTGCATTTTCACTTAATAGTGGAAATCTTAGACATCTTTTCACCTTAATACATGTAGACCTACCCCATTTTTTTTAACAGTGACATTCCACTCCATAGAATAGATGTATCATAATTTTTTAATTCTTTCCCAGTTGAAGAACATTTAGGTTGTTTCCACTTGCTCACTTTTACCAACAGGCTGTAATAACGATGATTATCGGTTTCTTTTTTGTTTCTCTTTTGCATGTGTAAAAGCATTTAACTTGTGTCAAAACCTAAATAAGTGGAATTATTGAGACAGTGGGTGCTAATATTTACTTGTTTATACATCCTGCCAAATTGCTTTTCTAAGTGGCCGAAGCAATGTACTTTTCTTCCAATAGCAAATGAGACGGATGAGCCATCTCCCCACATCCAGCCAAACTTTACAAAGCTGATGGAAAAAGAGTTGCATCCTCATTTAATTTGCATTTTCCTGATGATGCAGGAAGTTGAACAGTGTTTTATGTTTATTGATCATTTAAATTCCCTCTTCTATGAATTATTCATTTATTTTTTGCCAGTGTTATTCAGTTGAGGTGTTTTTCCTTTCTTTCATGACATGAGAAAGTTCTCTAAATGTTACAGTAAGTATAGATATATAGAGATATACTTTTCTTGTCCTTTAACTGTAGGGTGACTTTTACCTTATTAAGCCTTAGAAGTTAAGGTATACACCTATCACGGTATTGATTTTATAAGAGAGGTGCATGATCCTTGTTATAAATAAAGTGATGGGGAAAGTTACTGACAAATTCCATGAGCACTGTGCCAGGTTTAAGGTAGTTCTTGTGATCTTCACGTTGGCAAATTTGATTCCACCTTTATTCAAGGAGAAATTTCCTCTTCAGTATCTCTGAAAACATTTTCCTTTTCAATTTTTAGGCCAAATTATTCTCTTTTTTTAAAAAAAATTTCAGAATATTACAGGGGTACAAATATTTAGGTTACATATATTGCCTTCGCCCCACCTGAGCCATACTGATGCAACGTTAGCTTTCGCAGCTCTTGCCCGTCCTCTGGTGCTTCCAACTATTCAGTTTGTTTGTTTGTTTGTTTGTTTTTTGAGACAGAGTCTCACTCTATTGCCCAGGCTAGAGTGTCGTGGCATCAACCTAGCTCACAGCAACCTCAAACTCCTGGGCTCAGGCGATCCTCCTGCCTCAGCCTCCCAAGTAGCTGGGACTACAGGCATGCGCCACCATGCCCGGCTAATTTTTTCTATATAGTTTTTTTAGTTGGCCGATTAATTTCTTTCTATTTTCAGTAGAGACGGGGTCTCGCTCTTGCTCAGGCTGGTTTTGAACTCCTGATCTTGAGTGATCCTCCCGCGTTGGCCTCACAGAGTGCTAGGATTACAGGCGTGAGCCACCGCGCCCGGCCTCAACTATTCAGTTTTTTGCTTTGTGTTCATAATGGCTGTCTGAACCTTTTCCTCCAGGAAAATTATTTAAGTCTTTGTAGGTTTTGTTTCTTGTAATTTCTGGTGTAATGTAAAAAAAAAAAAAATTGGATCGTGTTTCTTTTTCATGGTGATCTTTGTTTCTACAGCTCTGCAATTCCCACATTAACTCATATTTTGTTAAATATTTTGGGGCATTAAGCACTGTGGGGATATTCTTCTTATTGTCTGATTGCATTCTGTGTTCCTTTGTTTCTTCCTGCGCCTGTCGTGGCTTTACAGCCCATCTTTCTGTGCTTTGCCCCAAACTTCACACTTCCTCAGTCATAATCTGAATGAAAACTTTGTCACATTTCCTGCCTTGTCTGAGACAGAATTGTTTCCTATGTGAGCTACAGTTTGAAGGCTCTCTTTTGATTCTTGACAATTTTTCTGAGGCCATGATTAATTGATTAC
This sequence comes from Lepilemur ruficaudatus, assembly GCA_963574885.1. Lineage (NCBI taxonomy): Eukaryota > Metazoa > Chordata > Mammalia > Primates > Lepilemuridae > Lepilemur > Lepilemur ruficaudatus. The sequence goes on along the minus strand of CAUYRT010044253.1, from coordinate 2,937 downwards.
ACTGTCTTTCCCCCCACTGATTTGCACTTGTTAACCAAGTTGCCACATAGGCAGGTGCTATTCTGTGTTCTCTCTTCTCTGTCATTGATCTGTGATTGCCTCTGTTTGTGCCAGTACTGCACTGTCACCATGGTGACAGCTTCCCAACACCTCCTGATTCATGGTAGAGTAAATCTTCATCCCCTCTTCCTCCAAAGTGTCTTGGACCTTTGTGTTTCCAAAACAGCTTGTCAAAATTTTGTTGGGATTTTATACAGGATTTCATTGAGTCAGTGGATCAGTTTGAAGGGAATTGACATCTTTACAATATTATGTCTTCCATCTCATGAATATGGTGTCTGTATATTACTAATTTTAAAGTATTTTCTAATAACATTTCTATTTTTATGTCTGATGTTTTTGTATTAATACTTCTAGATTTCTCCATTGATATTTGCTATCTTTATACTATTGTAAACTACAGCAATCCTCCCTTATCCACAATTTTGCTTTCCATCATTTCAATTACTAGTAGTCAACTGAGGTCTGAAAATATTCAATGAAAAATTCCAGAAATAAACGATTTATAAGTTAGAAATTGCATGCCGTTCTGAATAGTGTGATGAAATCTAACGCAGTCCCTCTCAGTCCCACCTAGGATGTGACCCATCCCTTTGTCCAGCACCTCTATGCTGTGGATGCCACCCGTCTTCCCGTTAGTCACTTAGAAACTGTCTCAAGTATCAGATCAACTGTTGTGGTATCGCAGTGCTTGTGCTCAAGAAGCCCTTATTTTACTTAATAGTAGCCCCACTGTAGGAGAGTAGCGATGCTGGCAACTCAGATATGCCATAGAGAAGCCATAAATTGTTTCTTTTAAGTGAAAACATTAAAGTTATAGAATATAAGGAAAGAAAAAAATTGTAGTAAGTTGCCTAAGAGCTACAGCGTAATGAGATATTTTGAGAGACAGACCACGTACACATAGTAGGCACTATTGTACTCTATTCTCTGTTATGTATGAATCTGTATAGGTGACTCCTGTTCTGACCCGTGGTTCTATTTTTTATTTGATTCATACTGAAATGTTTTAGCTATTGTGGTTTTATAGGTAATGTTCTGTAACCTATCTTGCTGGGATTCAATTGAGAGACATTGAATGAAACAATCAATTTAGGAAGAATTTACATTTTAAACTACTCTGAATGATGCCAGCTGCAAACATGTATATCTCTTCATTCATTCAAGTATCAAGTATTTGAAGTTCTGTAGTAATGTTGAATGGGTCCTGTGTTATTCTCATCGGATCAACTTAGTGCTAGGCATATAAAATTTAATTTGTAAGTGGGAATTCATTTTTCTTTTACATTTTCTAATTATTTCTGGCATGAGGGAAATCTATCAGTTTTTGTTTGTTAATCTTGCACATAGGAATTTGACTAAGTGGTCTTCTTCCTCTTAATATTATCTTATATTTTTCTGGAGAAATAACTACATATTCAAATATAGTAGGAGTTCTATCTTCTCTTTTTCAAAATTTATACCTCTATATTTTTCTTTTTCTTGTTTTTCTTCTTTCTCTCTCCCCCTTTTGTGTGTGTGTGTGTGTGTGTGTGTGTGTTTGTCTTAGTGCATTAGCCAGGACTGCCAGTTAAATACTGAATAGCAGTAAAAATGACCATTTTAATTTTGTTCCTGATTTTAGGGGAATGTTTATAATGTTTAAATTCAGGGTTTCTGATATTTGCCCTTTATCACTGTGGTCTCCAAACCCCAGACCGTGAACCAGTACTGCACAGTAGGAGGTGAGCCTCCTGTCAGATCAGCAGCAGCAGAAAATCTATGAAACAGATTTTCATAGAAGGACAAACCCTCCTGTAAACAGCCCATGTGAGGGATCTGGGTCTCGTGCTTCTTGTAAGAATCTAACACCTGATGATCTGAGGTGGAGCTGAGGCAGTGATGCTAGTGCTGGGGAGCGGCTGCAAATACAGATTACCACTAGCAGAGAGGTTTGACTGCACAGAGACCATAATAAACCAGTTGCTTGTAGACTCATATCAAAGTTCTGCCAGTGAGTTTCAAGTGACAAGCTGCATGCGGTGGCAGGCTTTACAGTGGCAAGTGAGTTGATGTACTTCAATTGTACTGCTGCATCAGTGGCAGGCTTTAAGTGAGAATCTGATGCTTATTTTAGTCTGTGCATGGCCTGCCCATTGTTGTATTTACCATTTCCATCCATGCCTCTTTCATGTACTGTGCACTTGTCTAAGTAACAGTTTTGGTTAGCCCAATAGGTAACGCTTGCAAAAATAAGTAAACAACAAATGTTACCGGAAAGCTTCTTTGGAAAGGAGGAAAGACCAATGATGAGACAGCACATAATGGAGGAATACCTACAAAATGAAAGCTGCTTTTAAAAGAAAATACCAAGAGTCCTACTTAAATTACAGGCTCATCGCAACAGGTGATTCATATTCTCCAAGCCCGCATTGTATATGTGGTGACTGACTATCCAAGAAGTCATGAAACCTTCAAAACTGCTTTGCCACATGAAGACCAAGCACTCTGCATTAACAGACAAGACTTTGGAGGTTTTTTTTCTTTTTTTTAAAAATTTTATTGGGGGAAAACTACAAAACATTTACAGTACAATGTTTACAGTCACGATTTGTAGTGAGCTGATTTCCCAAAATATATTACCACTCAAGTTGACTTATCTTGTTACATTCAAAAACCTACTCTGTCAAAGTAGTCCAGAGAGTACATACACAGTGCTCCAACTGTATCTACGTACAACCAACACTCCACTTTAAGTGTACAATTAAATGATTTTCAGTGAATTTACCAAGGTGTACAGTTAATCACATAAATCAGTTTTTGAGGAATTCCTTTCCCCTATTGAGACCCCTAATTCCGCTCCCCAACTACTTTTCAAGCATATCCCACCCCTCCACA
>CAUYRT010044252.1:0-43078 GCA_963574885.1 Lepilemur ruficaudatus | reverse complement strand
GTGCCAGTGTAGGTTCGTCAGGTGTAACACATGCACCTCTCTGGTGAGGGATGTTGACAAAGGGGACATGAGGGAGGACAGGCCTGGGACAAAAGAGAAATCTCTGCATCTTCTGCTCAATTTTGCTGTGAACTTAAAACTTCTCCAGAAAATAAAGTCTATTAAACAAGGAAAAGCAAAGCGTTGTGTTGGAGGTTCTAACCAGTGCAGTAAGGCAAATAAAAACCAACTTAAAAAAAAAAAAAAGCTGTTTGGATGCTGTGTGTGAACGGTTGGGACTTCCTGACTGTGATCTTCATGGTAAGACCAGCTAGCTGTCTGTGTCCTTGGGGCACCCCCAGTCCCCTTATCTTTAGGTCTTTTCTTTTGGGTCTATCAGAGTCCACTGAGAAAACTCTTCCAAACGCTTGCGTGGAGAACATATGCCTGGCTCCTAGGATTCTCTAGAAAAGTAAAAGTAACAAAAGGAGAATGGATTCTACCAGATATGAAGGTGTGTTATAAAGCTATACTGATGAAAAGAGTGGTAGTATCATAGAAAGTGATAGATCAATGGAACAGAACTCTAGGTAGTCTAAAGATAGACTGTTTATGTATAAAAATGTAGTATATGGTGAAGCTGTTATCACAAATTAGCGTAGGAAGGATTGTTCAGTAAGTGCTGCTGAAACCACTGGTTATTTAGGAGAAAAAGTTAGCACTTTGCCTTATAGTCCATGCTAAAATTAAGCTATTTGTTTTATTTTATTCAACAGTTATTTGTCTCCTATTGTGTTCAAGGAAGGTTAAAGTACTAAATATAAAATTAAAAATAATCTTAGAAAGGGGACAATATAAGCATAAAATTATTTGAGAGGAAAAAAATCAATAAATTTGACTGCATAGAAATTAAAAATATCAGCAGACTAAAGGACAAAGTGACACACTGAAAAAAAAATGTCATAACAAATATGCCAGATAAGGAGCTGATACCTCTGGGTGATGGGCACACTTATAACTTTGACTCAAACGGTACAAAAGCAATTTATGTAACCAAAATGTTTGTACCCCTGTAATATTCTGAAATTAAAAAAAAGAAAAAAAAGAGTTGATACCTTCTCTCTATAAAGCGCTTATATTAATACAAATTGATCAGAAAACACTAAAACCTGATAGAAAAATGGGAACAAAAATTCACAGACGAAACTTAAGTGCTGAGAAAATGTATGTTAAAATGTCCACCCTCACTAGTAATCAAGGCTTGCCCACTGAAAGGTGATGCCATTTTTTGCCTGTTTAATAATTAGTAAGTAAAGGAATTAAAAAATTATAATAATGCTGATGTGTATGTCTTGAAACGAGCACTTCACACAACGCTACTGAATGCATAAGTAATTTTCTCTGGAAAGCAACTTGGCAGTACATACCCAAAACAACCCTGAGCAACAAATACATCCAGCCCCTTTCTGCTTCTTTAGAGCCTTAGAAAATCCTGCGCTGTCTGCCTGAGATGCTCTTCCCCATCCCTTCTTCTATCATTCCTCCTTACCTCTCAGGCTCTGCAGCTCACCTCCTCCAGGCAGGCTCCCAGGACCTCCTGGCTACATCAGTTCCTCTTTTGTCAGCCAGTGTGCTGGGAGCCAACTGGCGGCAGAAGATGGGAGGTCTTACCATTCGGTCTGTAAACTTCACTTAACTCCCCTGTTTTATTTATGGTGTTCTTACCCTCAACTGTGCATGGCGTTTCTCTGCTTTCTCCTCTCCAGAGAATGAACTTGCTCCCTCCCACGGGGTGGGGAGGGGTGAGCCCCTAGCTGACTGCCTTCAATCTGCCCTCCTGTTTTAGCGCCACCTCCACTCCTACCGGAGGTAGTCGGTGCCTTCACTTCTTGTAATTTGCTCTTGCTTTTCTGTGTTTCTGAATCATCGACAGTGAATTACTTTCATCATCAGAAAAAAGCCCCTAAATTTTCTTTATTTAAAATTTCCTTCCTTTTGACCCAGTACTTTCACTTCTTGGAATATCTTTCTTTTAGGGAAATGGAAATTTAGAAAACATTTATGTATGGGTATCTACATCACCTCTATTTATAATAGAAGATAATTCGTTGCAAACATCCTAAAAATCCAATATCAGGATCATGGTTAAGTAGTTAATGACAAAGTCATATGACAAAGCCATTAAGTGATGTCTGTCAGAAGATACTTTATGACATGGGAAAAGGCTTATGATTAAAGATAAAATGCAAAAACCATAATATAAAGTTATAGGTCTACCTTTACTCAGATTTTATTTAAAAATATACATGGAAGAAGGCTGGAAGGAATTACTTCTGAATATTAACAGTTATTACCTCTGAATGGTGGGATCTTATTGTCTACAATGATCATGTATCATCTTTCTAACTTAAAACAATTTCTGTATATGAAAAGGAGGAGAAAATAGAAAAGTTAATGTAATCGTAGGTTGCATTAATAGAGGTAGAAATTTTGGGGCAAGAGAGGTGATAAGCTGGATTCTGATCACCTGGGCTGTCACGTCCAGCACATGAGAGTGGCCCGTGTTAAGAGGAAAATAAACAAACTGCAGGTTGGCCGGAGACTTCTAGAAATCAAGGTCAGCTGGGGGAATGGGAGGAGAGCAGGCTCAGGATGGGCCTGGTGGCTGCAGTGCCGCATGGGAAGGACAGAGCAGCTAACTGCACGTCTTGTGGCTTTTGGGATCAGAGCCAAGGCTGGTGGGAGCGAGGTAAAGGTGGAGAAAGAGGTTCTGAAAATCCCGTGGTGGAGACCTCTTCCTGCAGACGTCAGTGGTCACGCTGAGGTTAGTGTGTGAAGGAAATGAGGGACGCCCCCAGTCAAGGCACTGGAGGTCAGGGGTAGAAAGAACCGTGAGGTCAGCCACCCAGAGGCCAGCGAGCCAGCGCGTTAGATTGGGAAGCAGTTCTGACGTTACCCAGCCCGACGGCTCCCTGCTTTGTTTATGTGCGGCCTGTGCTGTTCACATGCTCCCATGGGTCACGGATAAGGTGACCTGGGTTATGCAGAATTCCCAGTGCACTCCACATGACCCCTTCCCTTTCTTTCCCACTCAAGAAGGCAATGTGAATTCAAGGGAGTGGAATTGATCTTATTATAGAAATAACCTTGAATCTGTTGAGACTCGTGAAAAATAGCACGTCACTCGTCATCTTCAGATCAATGATGAGTGACAGGTTACCCTGCAACGCTCTTCACACCTAATTGTCACATACGTGTTTCTCATCCAAACCTTTCATTTCGCAGTGGGGAGGGAAACTGAGGCCTGCGGCCTAGAGAAGGAAAAGAACCACAGTCAAGCCAGTATGAGAGGTGGGAGGCGGAAGTCAAGTCTCCTAACTCCAGACTATGGCTCTTTCTGTGTCTGAGAGCTGCTGGCTGTCAACCTTAGATTTTGGTGGCAGTGAGGGATAGGCTGGTGGCGGGGAGAAGGAAGCAGTGGGGGAGTAAGATGTGAACCCGCCCTGTTCCGTCCCAGCCACATCATCCAAAGTGTACGCAACATTCTCCTCGGCCTCCCGGCCCCCAGCTTGGAGGTGAGCTGGGGCCAGTGGCGTGGTGACGTGGGTTGAATTGTGCCCCTCCCTCAAGATATATTGAAGTCATAACCCCCAGTACCTTACAATATGACTTTGTTTAGAAATAGGGATTTTCCAAAGGTTAAATTCCAAGTTAATTTGAGGTCATCAGGGTGAGTCCTAATCCACTGTGACTGGTGTCCTTATACAAAGGGGAAATTTGGACACAGGCATGCACACAGGGAGAATGCCACGTGAAGATGAGGGCAGAGATGGGGGCAATGTGGCTGAAAGCCCAGGAGTGCCAAGGATCGCCGGCAAAGCACCGGTGGCGAGGAGAGAGAATGGAACAGATTCTCCCTCATAGCCCTCAGAAGGAACCAGCTCTTCAGGCATCTTGATTGCAGACCTCTGGCCTCCAGAAGTGTGAGAATGCATTTCCATTGTTTAAGCCACCCTGTTGGTAGCACTTTGTTGCCCGGCCCTAGCAGATAGGACAGGCGGGAGGGAGTGGCAGCCCCTCCCCCCTGCGTAAGTCCTCACCACACCCCCAGCCCAAACTGTGTGGCCTGTCCCACGCCACTGTCTTCACCTTTAAGGCTAGGACCAAACCCTACTCTTGCCAAAGGTCCAAGACTCTGAGCCCGGGCCTGACCTCGGCCCCAACTCCAAGCTCAGAGCAGGTGAGCTTTGAGGGAGGGGAAGGCTGCCCTCTCCACCCCCCTAACCTTTTCTTCTTTCTACCTTTCCAAGCTAGGACAGGTAGGGAAGAACCAGAAAGTCAGGCTCTAGAGCCCTCAGGTAGGGCTGGCTCTGAGACCAACCTCTAACCCACAGCCTCTGGCCTCTCAGCCTGGCTAGGGGAGAATCCCTTAGAAGAGGGCCTCAACTTCCCGGGGTCATGCCCGTCCAACGTGTGGACGGACTCCTTTCTGCCCAGTCTAACTCAATCCATCATTTCACAGCCAAAGTGAATGCTGGGCTAGGCCCTTGGGGAATGAAACTGTCTCCCTGATGGTGCCTAGAGACTTGCTGAGATGGGCACCTACTAAGCAGGGATCCAGATTCCTGAGAGATAGAGGTCATCACTGGAGACCAAATGGAGAAGTCAGGGAGGGCTTCCTGGAGGAGGAAGGATGTCTGTTAGCCTTACTGGAAATCGTGAGCTGAATTTCACTGCGTGACTATGTTGAGCCAGGCACAGTGATATACTTTCTCGTATTTTATTTCTTGTCGCGTGTGAGGCAGGCAGCGTTATCGGCGTTTTAGAGATGAGAAAACTGAGACTCGGGGGAGTGAAATGACTGACTCCAGACCCCATGGCTTGTACATATTGGAGGAAGCATTTAACATGTTGGCTGGCGCACTAGAAAAAGAATTTTTTTCCTTGGGGCCATAGGTGGTTTATTATGAAAATAGAATAAAAACTTTGAAAACAGAATGATCCTTTCTAATTTAATGAAAAATTAAATTAGCCCCTCATAAAGGCATTGTGGCTCTCAAGGAAAAACATGTGGCCACATGAGATGGACTCATTCCCTCCTCCAGCCCCAGCCGTCCCTGGGTAGGGAGGACGACCAGCTTGCTCACGAGGGTCACTACCTGAGGGCTCTCCCCTCCCTGAGTCACCTTCCACATGGAAAGTCAGTTTGGCCAACAGCGGGCCCGTCCTCAGCCGCGCCTCCTGCATTCTAGATGGCTCATCAGGCCACGAGCACCCCCTCCACCTCCTGGCCATTCCCCTCCTCTAGGCCTTTGCACAGGCAGGCTCCTCTGCTTGGATCCGTGTTCTTTCCCTGCCCAGTGAACTCCAGTTCAATTGCTCATTTTTTTTTTCTTGCAGCCTCTGCGACTCACTGGCAAGGTTCATTCCCTTCCACTTCTGTTATGCTGCCATTGTCTGTTCTGAGTTTTGGGTGCATGGCGAGGAGATGATGTTGATCGCTAAGTTGCTCCTTCTGGTGGGCAGACTAGAAAGGGCCAAGGTAGGAAGGACAAGTGACTGAAACCTCCCTTCCCGAATCCCAAGCGGTCCAGGATGAGGTGGGAATGCAGGGCCCGTATGGATCAGACTGCGAGGGGCTTGGCCGGCAGTCTCGTTTGGGGAGCAAACTGTCCAGTTAGGAAGCACGTGGTTGGGAGTGGTGTGGCCAGGGCACCGGATGGGCATGGGGCGGGCAGGGCAAGGACGCTGCTTTGGCCACTGATCAGTGGGCTCGGGCAGTGGGGATGAAAAGAGGCATTTCAAAAGCAGACACTTAGGGCTGTGGAAGGCAGAAGGTATGAGTTAGAGGGTTTAAGGTGCTGGGTGGAGCTGGGGCTGCAGAGACCAAAGACAGACGATATAGGACCCAGAGGAAAAGCAAGTCTGGTCAAAATAACTCTCCTCCCCGCCCCTCCCTGAAGCACACCATGACAGCATCAATACACACCTAGCTTGTGATCAAGTCCTGTTTATTTTAGAAGCATAAACAGCGGAACTAGGAAGGAGTGATGAAAACAAGGCAGCAGTCCCCTTGACAGGCGAGATCCAACACAGGCTCTGTCCGTGTGACCAAGGCCGACCCAGCAGCCCCAATCAGCCTTTTCCTGTGAGGACAACCTGGGCAGGGGTGAGTCTTCTGTAAGGGTAGGGTTGGGTGAGTTGGCTCTGGGTCCCTCTGGAGCAGGTGAAAAAGGCTAGAGGACTCACAACACCCTTGCCACAAGAGCACCCCATGCGGGCTCTGTCTGTGCCTGGGGCAAACCCACCTTCTGGACAGAAGCCACAGTGCCCTCTGGTCACCAGGAAGGCCCCAGGTGTCTAAGAACAACCTGCAGTGAGGCCCCCTGGCCAGCAAGCACCTGCTTCCCCAGTCTAGTCACCTCTGCAGAGCCTTCAAGGAAGGGGTACCCCAGGCAGCCAGACTTCTGGGGACCCCTCTGTTGGGTGACATAAGCCCCAGGCCCCTACACATACTGCTTCTTGGAAGCAGAGCTGCTGGGGCGACTGGGGGATTTCCGGCCACCCTGTGGGGGTGGGTCCAGGAAGAGGGGGGGCCTGGAAGAAGCCAGCCTCTCCTCTGTGGTCAGGTTGGCCCAGTTCTGCTCACTGGATGAGAGCCCATTGTAGGTGGGGCATGGTGGGGACGAGGGGCCCTGGCCCATGGGGAGGTAGAAGAAGACCTGGTCCGTGTAAGGGTCTGAGGAGGTTCCCTGGGCTGGAGGGGTATCCTGGCCCTGTTGCCGGGCCCTCACCCCCCGGCTGAGGCAGCGGCACAGCAAGTATATCAGCTCTAGCAGGTTGAGCACCAAGGAGATGAGTCCGACCACCAGCATAAAGATGATGAAGATGGTCTTCTCCGTGGGGCGAGAGACAAAGCAGTCCACGAGGTAGGGGCAGGGTGCTCGCTGGCACACAAACACGGGCTCCATGGTCCAGCCATAGAGGCGCCACTGGCCATAGAGGAAGCCTGCCTCTAGCACACTCTTGCAGAGCACACTGGCCACATAAGTGCCCATCAGCGCTCCACGGATCCGCAGGTGACCATCCTCTGCCACTGAGATCTTGGCCATCTGGCGCTCGATGGCCACCAGCGCCCGCTCCACCTGTGGATCCTTGGCTGGCAGTGCCCGCAGCTCGCCCTCTTTCTGCCGCAGCCGCTCCTCTCGCCGAGACAGGTAGATGACGTGGCCCAGGTAGACCAGGGTGGGTGTGCTGACGAAGAGGAACTGCAGCACCCAGTAGCGGATGTGGGAGATGGGGAAGGCCTGGTCGTAGCAGACGTTGGTGCAGCCTGGCTGGAGCGTGTTACACTCGAAATCCGACTGCTCGTCACCCCACACCGACTCGCCGGCCAGCCCCAGGATGAGGATGCGGAAGATGAACAGCACCGTCAGCCAGATCTTGCCCACCACAGTCGAGTGCTCCTGGACCTGGTCCAGCAGCTTCTCGAGGAAGCCCCAGTCACCCATGGCTCCTGGGCCTCTGTCTGCAGGGAGACAGCATCAGCATGTTAGTGTCCTTCTCTCTCGCCCTAGCAACACCCTGCAGGGAAACCCCATTCTACTGGCCTGGGTGCTCACGCTCCACAGGGCTGGCAGGACCCAAAGTGGATCTTTGGAGGATGCCTGCTAAGCACTTTCTGTGGCCGCCTTCTGCTTCTCTGAATGGCCCTGGGTACGGCTAGGGTCCCTGCCTAATCACACATCTGTGTCCCTCTTGTCCCCAGCCAGAGCCCCAGGATGGCCCCAGGCCAAGGAGATGTGGATCAAGTTGAGGTTCCTTTGCCTATGGAGACACAGAATTTGAGGAACTTATCCCAGGCAGCACAGCGGGGCATGCCCTTCCTGCCTTTTGCCCAAGGCTGGTCACCCCAGATGGTGGGGATGGTGGAGGTAGAGGTGCTATCAGCAGCTTTTTAGGCACCCAAAGCCTCAGGTCCCTGCCAACCTCCAACCTCTCCCCTCTCTTCTCCCCCAGCTGGCCACGCTGTAATCTCTGAGCTTGCAGTTGGGGGGCAGGCGGGTTTAGAAGCTGAAGGCAGCATCTTCCATTAGCTCTGCGTGTCAGTTATAACTAGCACCTGCAACTTAAGTAGGGACACTTGGTGCTGTCCTCTGCCTCCACCCTCACCCCTCCCCTCCAAAGCTGTTGCTGCCAAATTCTAGGCTCTTGAAAGGAATTGCCATTGTTGGGTGGAGGCACAGGCCACATGGTTCCCAAAACATTTAGGGGGAAGGAGCGTAGGGGCAGGGGAGGGGGGAGTGCCCTTTCCTGGGCACCAGGCTGATTAGAGCCAGGCTCCGGAGCTAGGCCTGGGCTAACTGGAGCCTGGGATAGGCAACAACCTCTGAGCACCCCAGTCTCCTCTCTGGTGAAGTGCAAACCATGTTCCTGCCTCCGGGGTTGCTATAAGGATTCCATGAGAAAACGGTGGGAACGCGCTTAGCACGGAGCTGGCCAAGGGCAGGCTGGGAGAGCGGCAGGCGTCCCGTCCCGCAGCCACCCTCCATCCCGGGCTGTGGCGGGACCCCTGTTCCCAGCCTGACCTCCCGATAGCAGGTGGCGCCCCCCGCCTCCTCCCCCAACTCACCGCCTGCCTGCGGGCGGCCCAGGTGGCGGTGGGGACGATGCGGGAGCGGCGCCCGTGGGAGCGGTGCTGGACCTGCCGGCGCGGGGTCGGGGCGCCTTAAATAGCGCCGGGGGCGGGGTGGGGGCAGGAAACGCGACGGGGAGGGCGGCGGGGCCTTGAGAGGGACGGGGCGGGGACTGGGCGGTGCAGACGCCCTGAGCCCACTCATGGGAGGTGGCACTGTGAGTTGGGGGGCGCCAAAAGGGGCTGAGAAGCCCCCTGCCCTTCCTCTTCTCTGCTCTCTGTACACCAGGTGTCCCAGGCTAACTAAACTCCCCTCTCCTGCCGATCTTTGGCCATGGAATGGGCTTCTCCCAGGCCAGGATCCTTCAGGGAGGCTGGATTTGAGAGGCGGCAGTAAGAGATTTGGGTCCCAGCAACTGGCCTGCGGGGCTGTGAGGGTGGACGATGGGGATGAGAGGGTGGGGGCCACTCATTTGTCAGGTGGCCCTAGTATGCCAGGACTCGGCCATCAAGGCTAATTATGGCATGGGGAACCACAGTGGGAGATGGGTAATAATCCACAGGTCCTGAGTCTGTGGAGCTGGGGTCTTCTAGAATTCCCAGACACACCCATGGTCACTATGCAGCTCCGGTGGGCCCCTTGAGACTCAGGGTTGGGGGGAACCTCCTGACCTTTAGCTTGGATCCCATTTTCATGCCTCTAAATGGTGTGCAGCGCGCATCCAGAGGGAATAGAGGGATGGCATACCCTGCCGTCACCCACGGGGGATGCAGGTTAAGCAGGGGAACTGGGGATACCACACTACACCAGCCAGCCTGGTCTCTGGCCTCCAGCTCTCCCTGGAGGATGCAGGGATTGAGCATCTCAGCCCTTGGATAATGGTAAAATTATAGATGTGGGAAGTTGTCCTGAGAGGTACTGGGTGACTCACAGGGAACTTGGTTAGGAACATGTCCTGGAGGAGGCTGCATCAGCCAGAGGAAGGGGGAAAAACCTTCTAGGCAGAGGAACAGCATAAGCAAGAGCTCAAAGGCCTGGAGCTGTGAGGTCTGGAGATGGTGGCCGCTGCCCCCGGAGTGCTGAGACTTTATTGGTGGCAGAACCCAGAAGCTGAGACTTTGCTGTTGACGCCTGCATCCTTAAGCAAGTTGCTTAAAACTCTGTGCAAGAGCAGAGAATTCACTGCAGAATGAGGATAGGAATAGTACCTATTTTGTGAGGTTGATGGGAGATCCAATCAAAACACAGAGAGTAATATTGGTACATAAAATTCTCAAGGGGGTGGTAGCTAAAACTATTGTGACAGAACATTTGTAACAAAAAGGATCTGTGTGTTGGTCTTGGAGCAGAAGAGGCCGGGGGCTCAGGGCAGAGTGGTGGTAGGGGCTGGCATGGCTGAGGACAGGGAAGGTGGCAGGTGAGTGCCTGGGGCTGGTGGCAGAAGTTGCCTGTTTCTCTACCACAGGATCCAGTCCTTGGACTCCCAGGGCCCCAGGGCTGGGTCCTTGAGGGTTCTGTCTTCAGCCCGGGCAGGACATCTGGGGGAGCAAGTGGGAGCGCTCAGACCTCAGGACTTCAGGGATGGCCGCCCCTAGGGAATCGTGTGGAGCTGTTTCCCCTCCAGGCTTCTCCCTTGGGGCCAGGCTGAGCTGGGCCTCCTGGATATCCAAAGCTGACAACTGCCCCACTTAGCTCTGACCCTTCAGGGCATGAGAACAGAGGCCCCTGGAGCCTGGTTCTCACCACGCCCCATGGCAGCCTCTGTTCCCTCCCGAGTTCCTCTCCTGGGGCTGGGCCCAGCTCTCTCAAAGCCTTTCTGATCCAAACTCCTTGGAAGGAGGGAGGAGGGTGGAGGGCGGGGGTCGGGAGGTGACATCAGGGCTGCCCTCACCCTGGTCTGACCCCTTCCTCAGGGGCTCTGGAGGTCAGGGTTTGAATAACCTTGCCCCTTCCCCAGATCAAGAAGGAAGGGGATCCGCCAAGCCAGTAGTCCCCACAACCTAGCCATTCCATCTGGGAAACATCCCTAGAACCCCACACTTACCCCCATTCCCAGTGCCCTGACCCTGTTCGGTGTGCCACCAACTCAGTGGCCTCCCAACTGTTCTCCAGGCCTCTAGCCCCACCCCTCCAACCCAGCCTTCACCCTTCCCTAGAAACCTGACCATGACATTGCCCTGCTCAAAACCTGTCTGTGGCTCCCTATTGCTTTCCGGGTGGGGCCTGAGCTGTCCGGCCTCCAGGCCATGGCCGCTTCTCCATCCTCAGCCCTCTCCCCCTTTTGCTCTGCCGCCTGGCCCTATCTAACCGCCTGTGGTTCTCTGTGTGCTCTTGCCTTTGTCCCTGCTGCCCCCTCTGTGTAGAGCAGCTGCACATGCTGAACCCTGTGAATCTTTCAGGACTTTTCTCAGATGTCACCTTCTCCCAGAAGTCCCCTTGCTGGCCTCACTAGGTTAGGTGTACCTTTGTGCTCTCAGCAGCTCAGGTACTGCCCAGGGATGCACTGGTTTTTTGGTTGTTGTTTATTTATTTGTATATATATATTTCTAGAAACACTGTGTTGAGAATGTTTTCTTATTTTTAATTGTGGTTAAAAAACTCATGTACCGTAAAATTTACCACCTTCACCATTTTAAGTGTACGGTTCAGTGGTGTCGAGTGTACTCACAGTGCTGTACAGCAGATCTCCAGAACATTTTCATCTTGCAAAACTGAAACTCTGTACCCATAAAACAACCCCCCCAACCCCTGGGTGCAACGTTTACTTGCCTTCACTCCCCTCCCCCATCAGACTGTGCATCCCTTGAGGGCAGGCAGCTGGGTCTTGTTGATACCCCACCACCTTGCAGGGCACCAGGCCAGTCTGTGCATTTATTATTTCAACAGATAGTTACTGAGCACCTCCTGGGGGCTGTGGCACCGTCCTAGACACTGGAGATCAACCAGGAAACAACAAAAAATCCCTGTCCTCAGAGATTTTACATTTTAGCGGGGGCAAGACACGCAATAAAATGTAGAGCATGTTGATGTTGATAAAGGCTACGGGGAAAATAGAGTAGGGAGGGTTGAGAGTGCAAGGGGTGGTGAGTTTCACTTTCAAGTAGAAGAGAAAGAAAATCCTCACTGAGCTGCTGACCTGTGATGTCAGTCCCCAAGGAAGGAAGGTAGGGAGCCCTGTGGCTGTCTGGGGGGTGCAGATCGTTGCGGGCAGAGGGACGCAGCATGCAAAGGCCCTGTGGCAGGAGTGCACCTGGGCTTTCCTGCTTGAGGAACAGCCAGGAGGTCAGTGTGGCTGGAGCGGGTGAGCAAGGAGGAGAGATGAGGCGAGGTGTAGGGTGGGGCAGATCTTTTGGGCCCTCTAAAGCCTGTGTGAGATGCCTTTTGGAGGATTTGGGCAGAGGAGTGACATGGCCTGATTTGGATGTTGACCGGATCCCCTGGCTGCCGTGCTGGGGTGAGGGTGGGTGGCAGACTCAGACAACCGTTCAATGTAGCTAGAGTCGCTGCTCCACCTGTGGAGCCTGGTGAGGTGACAGCCTCCACCTGGGAGCACTTCCAGGTGTGCTGCTGCTGTTCGGGTGGAACAAGCTCTTCTTGGGGTGGGCCCAGGCAATGGCTGGGCTAAGGGTGGTCAGGGAGGGCCCTCTTCCTGACTATGCATGGCCGTCTTCTGCTTGTGTTCGCAGACGGCAGAGAGAGAAAGATCGTCTCTCTCCTGTCTCTTCTTATAAGGTCACTGATCCCATTCAGGAGGGCTCCACCCTCATGACCTGATCACCTCCTGAAAAGGTGATCACATTGAGGGGTAGCATTTCAACATACAAATTTTGGGGAGACATAAACATTCAGGCCACATGGGGACTTGGACCAGGGTGAATGAATACAAAATAATCTCCTGTTTACCTTGGGCTGCCACGTGGCTGTGACCTCATGCAGTAGATGTGGACTTGGAGACTATAAGAAATCTCAGTCTATCACACACATGATCGAAGGAAGCTTGCAGTGCGTCCTCATGCATGGGGACAGAGGAGGTAGAGGTGTGTACCCTGAGAAAGCCAAAGGGACGTGGGCCTTGTGGTGCAGTGGTGTGCCCTGGGGCCTCAGTGGTGACCAGTAGCACAATACATACTGAGTGAGATCAGCGAGCTGCACTGCTCAGAATAGCCCTAGCCCAAAGGCGGGATGTGCAGGGCAGGGCTGGAATGTCCCCTCCTCCATGGTTCTGGCCCATAGCCTGCAGAAACGGGCCCAGGACTGGGAGTTCAGTCCACGCTGAGCATTCAGTCTCTCTGCTGGGGTAACCAGTGATGTTTTCTGGTTGTCCTGACCTCCAAGCCACCCTTGGCCAGGCAGCCAGAACCACCCAGGAAGATGCTGGAATGTAGGTGGAGATTACCCCTCCCTGAGACCTTTGTAACGCTCCAGCCCCAGCTGAGGCTGACCTGGGTTGCATCAGGCAAAGACTTTCCTAAGTATAATTGTACCCTGCCCCGGTATTGAATAGCACTGTGCTAATGTTTTACCTATAGGATCTCTTTTATCTCTACAACAACATGCAAGTAGTAACTATCCCAGGTGCTGTGCTGAATATATTCCTTTGCCCTCGGATGCACTCGCCACCCTGCTCCACCCTGCTCTGTTCCCCAGGAGTCTGATTTGCCCTCTGATTTGTGGCTGGGCTTGGGCAATGGGAGCCGCTGGCAGGCAAGCAGGAGATGGGAGAGTGAAGCTGGGGGGCTTATTTGGTTGCTGTGGATGGGTGCATCCCACAGCTGCTGTCCACTGTTATCCTGTTACTAGCTCCAGCGTACTGCAGCATCCCTCGTGGGTTTCCTCAATCATGCCCATGCCTTTGAAAGTCTAGGAGACCCTTTTTAAAGTTACTTGATTTGAATGTGCCCTCTGTTTTCTGCTGGGACCTGATTGATACATTCCCATTGTACTGATGACAAGACTGAGGCGCCGAGGCCTGCCCAAGGTGCAGCATGGTGAAGCTGTGCTCATGAAGCGGTCAAACTCTGATTTGGTCATGGGCGTGGGGAATAGTGGCAGCCCAGCCCTGGGCCCTTTAAACTTGGCTGGCTTATCCACCCCCTTACTGGCCACTCGTGAGGGCAAAGATGGACCACAGCCTGCTCTGTCTCCACGATGTCTCCCTTGCTTGCTTTGGCTATTGCTTCCCAGCCTTGGCTTTGCTGGTCACTAAACGTTCCTGTGGGTTAGCGTAGCGTTGCACCGCCTGTTGCTTCCCATTCTGGTCTGGGCTCAGGTGATGGTGTCCTCTCCTACATTTCAGGTCATGACAGCTGTGAGCCACCCCAGGGTTGGTTAGCACAGGACTGAGTCTGTGTCTCTATCTCCCCCAGACTCTTAGCTCTCTGGGCTCAGGTCCTACTTCCCTGTGCAGTCCCAGCACCCTGCCAGGGGCCTGGCGTGGAGAAAGTGCTCGGGGAAAATGGAGCCAGCGGAGGGAAATGCGGGCGGAGGCCGGGACTGCACGCCTTGGAGCGGACTCCACGGCCCGTTGAGAGTGTAAATAGTGAGTGAGTGTATGAATAACAGGGATTGTGTGTACACAGGGTGGAGATGTGGGTTGTGGTGGCAGTAACTGGGTGACAAAGGAGGAGAAAGTGTGGCTGTCTGTGAGAGTGACAGTGATTGTGTCTCTACTGGGGCAGAGGCTAATTATGAAGGCTGAGGTCTGTTGTAGAGGGAGCACAGCACCCTCTTGTGGCCGCGACTGGAATCCCAATACATACATGGGGAGGGTCACCCCCAGCCCCGCCTGTCAACCCCAGCCCCCAGAGCTTCCAGCCACAGCCGCAGCCCCCACGCTAGTTTCACCCCCAGCCTTGGAGCTCTTTCCCTTTCTGAGTGCTACGGCCCCTGCCGCCCGGGGTCCTGTGGGTGGGAGTGTGGAAGAACCGAGGACAGAGCCAGCCTGTATAAAACACAGCGTTTATTGATTTCAAGGAAAGCACCTTGGGGATGTTCCTGTCAGGGGGCTGCGGGGAGGGAGATGGAGCAGGGTTTGGGGGATGGGGGCTCTGCGGAGGGACGTGGTGACACGAAGACCCCGGGGTGTCTCTAGCACCTTCCCAAGCTCACTCTCCAGCCGCCAGACCTCTGGCTGCTGGGAGAAGACCTCTCCACCTCGGGAATCTGGGTGGTCCCTCCCAGGGGAGGGAAGAGTCCTTTTGGTCTCGTGTCCAGCCCAGGGCAAACATTTCTCTTTGCGTGGCCTCCAGGCCTCTGTGCCTGCTGTTATCTCTGCTTGGGAGCTCTTCTCACCTCTCTTGCACATTATTTCCTCAGGGAAGCCTGATCACCTCCTCCTGGGTTAGCTAGATGCCCTGCTGTGGGTGCCCTAAGCATCCCTTTGCATGGCATGCATACAGTCTGTCTCCTCCGAGGGCTGGCGGTAGGCCTGTGGGTTACCTATTCCCAGGTGGACAGCCCAGTGGCCAGCATCAAAAAGTATCTGCCGAAACGGAAATTGGATAGCTTGGTGAATTCAAAGTGGGGTACCCAGCCCCCAAGGGACCCTCCACCCTGCAGCACCTCCCTGCCTGTCCCGCTGGCAGCCCCGGGGTCAGGTGGGGGTCAGCTTGGGTGCTGAAGCCTGCAGCTTGTCATCGCCTGGGTCTAGACCCAGCTCCCCAGCCTCCACCAGCTTGTGGTGGCAGCGGCAGGTAGAGGCCCGGCTTTTGGAGGATGAGGGGCTGTGGCCCTGTTGGGACCTGTCCTTCTGCAGGCATCGCAGGACCCTGTGGGAGATGAGGTAGCAGATCTCGCAGATGGTGAGCACGATGCAGATGGCCGAGGCGCCCACCATGAAGTAGGTGAAGACCTTCTTCTCGGTGGGCCGGGCGATGTAGCAGTCCACAGTGTTGGGGCAGGGTGCCACGTTGGCACACTGCACCAGGCGTGGCATGCCGAAGCCATACCAGAGAGTGTGCAGCACGTAGAGGAAGAGGAGCTCGATGAGGAGCTTGAAGATGAGGCTGAACAGGTAGGTCCACCACAGGCCACCGTGCTTCTTGCCCGCGTTGTCATATAGTTTGGCGCACTGGTCACCGTGCTTCAGGCGGTGCCGCCGCTCCCGATCCTCGCGGTAGGCCACGTGCAGGATGACCAGCAGCGAGGGGCAGGTGACGAAGATGAGCTGTAGGGCCCAGAGGCGGATGTTGGAGATGGGGAAGAACTCATCGTAGCAGACGTTGGTGCAGCCGGGCTGCTTGGTGTTGCAGTCGAAGTCCTTCTGCTCGTCCCCCCACACGCGCTCTGCGGCCACCACGTACACCAGCAGGCGGAAGACGAACACCACCGACAGCCAGATGCGCCCGAACGCCGTGGAGTACTTGTTGACGCCGCTCAGCAGGGCCTGGAACATCTTCCAGTCCATGGTGCCTGGCGGGGGCTCCGGGGGCCGTGCCCGCCTGGGGAAAAAGAGGAAGAACCTTGATATTAATGAACAGGTGATCTTACTGAGCATCACTACCAGGTGCTGTTCTGAGTTCTGACTTGTTCAATGATCGCAACAACTCTAGCAGATGGTGACTACTATTCTTTCCAAGCTGCAGATAGGAAACTGAGGCACACCAAGGTTAAGTAACCTGCTCCAAGTCACAGAGCTAGTGTGCCGAAGGAAGAGGATGTGCATTTGCTGATGATAAGAGTTACCATTTACTGTGCCTGACTACGAGCCAGGCTTGAAGCTAAACACCTTATGAGCAGGATCTCATTTAATCCTTTCTAACAACCTCTTGAGGTGGATATGGCTATGCTCCCCAATTACAGATGAAGAAACTCATAATCAAATGATTGCAAAGCACATAGTACACAGTAAGTGCTCCATTAATGCTGGCTACTCTTTACTGTGAAGTATAGAGAGGTCAACTCACTCATTTAGAAGAGGTGGCTTCAAGGCTGGGCTGTGGGTGCCCAGGCCTGTGCCTTCCACCACCTGCCCTCCCTTCCCTGCTGGACACCTGCCCCAGACCAGAAGCTGGAAACTGTCACCTTGTGGCTGTCACTCTCCTGTGAAGCTGGTGTTATCAGTCCCAATCTTCAGAGAGAAAACTGAGGGAAAGAGGGAGGGGAAATAACTGCCCAAAGTCTCGCAGCCAGTGGAGTGGTGAAGATGGAAGATCAATTCAGGTGGGCGGTCTGTAGGGCGCTATGGTCTGGCTGCTGGGAGGACACCAGATCCAGGGAATGCCTAGAGACAACTCCCGTCTCTGTGCTGGGCCCGAGGGAGCCCCAGCCACACTGGTTGCCAAGGCCTTTGTGGTGGGGAGACGTGTTTTGCTAGGCCCTGGAATCTCACATCTTTTTCCCAGTCCTTGAGTGACTCAGAGGGTGTGGCTGGGTGGGTCTGCCTGAGTGTGCCTTGTGTCTGTGCTGTGGTGGGTGTGAGAGCACACGCCTCTCCACGTGTGTGTGCGTGTGTGGGCCTGCACGCCCATGTGAGTGCTCCCGGAGCTGGCTCTGCACCTCTGTGCATGTGCAATGCCTGCGCGGCCACCACCCTGCTCCAAGCCACCATAACTCTGGCTGGTATCATTGCCGTGACCTCCTCATGGCTATTTGCTTCCACTCCTGCACCCCTAGAGGGTATTAGCTTGGTTCCTGTCTCCCCTTTACCTAAAAGGCTCCACTAGTGTCTCATTATGCTTAAGGTTAACCCCTTTAATTCTCACTCTGCATTCTACATGATGATTCTACATTCATCAGTGATTCAGTGATTCAATTCAATGATTCTACACTCTCACCCTCCTCTCCCCCACTCTCACCCTGACTCACTCTTCTCCAGCCACGCTGGGGGCCTTGGAGGATTTGTATTGGTTCCTTCTGCCTGGAATGCTCTTCCTCCGGAACCTCACATGGCTGGCTCCTTCTCACCACAGAGGTCTCTGCTCCAACATGGTCTCCAGATTACCCTCGATCTGAAAGGGCCCTGCCCCTAGTCACTCTGCTCCTGTCTCCTTCATTTTCTTCATAGCATTTAATTACTGTTTGAAATTAAAGTCTTTGTCACCTTTTTGTTCTTATTCATTGGCTGTCTCCCCCACTAGAATGTCGGCTTGGTCTTACTGCTACTGCTTTAGGTTTAGTGTCCACTGCTTGGCATATAGTCGGTACTCAATAAGTGCTGAAGGGGTAAACATTCACTCGCTAGCTGGGCGACTTCCAAGAACTCTCTTTGATCCCATTTCCTTATGGCTAAAGGAAAATAATTCTGCTTCTTGAGCTGTCCTAATAATCACAAGAGACTGTTCCCGGGCAGGCTGACCGCCACTCACCTGGTGAGAGTTCAGACACTGCAGTGGTGGCTGGCGCCCTGTCTGCCAGCCCCAAGAGGAAGGGTGCCCTGACTGCTTCCACCTGCCACCCTCCCGGGGGCTGCCTACCCGGGTGCAGCCCCCTCCCGGACCCCGACCTTCCGACTTCTGGAGCCGCCTGCCCAGTCCCTCCTGACACACCCCAGGCAGGGACGGACTCACCGGCCAAGAATTTCCCTCCCAAGCCCAGGCTGGAGACTGGTGGAGCCGGTTCCGGTCCCCCCCGCGGCCCCCCAAAGCGAGCTCCCAGCTCAACCGTTTCTTTCCAGCCCCTGGACAGGACAGCGTCCAGCCTTGCCCCCCACCCCTACAATGTCCGCCTAGGATAAGCCCCCCTCCGCCCCGGTTTCCCTCCATTCCAGGCAGCATGGGAGCTTGCAGACATGCGAGGGGACGTCCGGGAAACTTCCAGCAGCTGGAAGCCCCACCGGGGCCGTAATCGAGGGGCGAGAAAGCCGGGCGGGGTGGAGGGGCGTTGCGGGAAGAGCCCTCCATAGCCACCTCGCCAACGCCTCCGCAGCCCAGCCTGCCTGCAAGGTGCAAGCCCCAGCCCCAGCCCCAGCCCCGCTGCGGGAGTTGCCGGGAGCGCTCAGCGGCGCTTGGGAGCCCATCCCGCACTTACCCGCAGTGGCGCGGCCACCTCGGGGCCCTGACCCCGCGTCCCCGAGTCCTGCAGCTGAGTGGAGCGCGGCCGGGGCAGGGGCTCGGCGGTCGCGGAGGGGCGCGCGGCGGGTACTCCTAGGGACGGCGGGGAGGAGGGAGGCTCCGGCTGACAGGTCCCTCTAGTCCCGACGCGGCCACGCGCCCCCGGGGCAACCTCCGGAGGGGCTCCCGGCGCGTCTGAGCCTTGGTTTCCTCGCGCGTGGAATAGGGGCACTGGTGGCCATGGGCAGGACTGCCGCGGAGGCTCCAGTGAGATCAGGGGCGTGAAGCACTTTGCAAACTGTTAAATTGCCTGGGCAGGAGGATGGACTACAGTCAGGACGCGCCCACGCTCGTTTACCTCGGATTCGTGCCGGGCCCTGCCTGTCCCTGTCCCCGCCTGGCGCGGGGCCTTGACCCTATGTGGGGGCACTCCCGGAAGCCTGTCCTAGTGCCCTCCCAGCGCGATGCGTCCTCCACGGCGGGCGAGGGCAGCCCCAGTGCACTTCGGAGAGCCGGGGCGGGGCAGACCTTGGGCCCTAGCCCACAGCGGGCAGGGCACAGTGATTCCTGTGTCTGGAAGGGAGATGCACGGGTTGGGGGTGGAGTGGGGGGCGAGGGCGGGATGGGGGAGGTTCTGCGCGGAGGTTGGGGGTTGGGGTAGGGGTAGGGGCAGAGCCCGTGCCCTACATTCTTTGCCGGGGGGAGATAGGCGTGTGGCTGGGGTGCGGCTGGGCTGGGCTCTGGGGATAAGGAAGCTTTGTCTTACTTAGTAGTGTGTCATGACTGGGAAGGTAAGGAGAGCCCCTGGCTCCCCAGCTGCGTGTGGGAAATTCCAGCCTCCCTGGGAATCCCTGGATCTTAGCATTGGGCCTGATCCTCACTGTCTAGACGGAGAGAGTGTCCCTAGCACTATGGTGTCTACACATGGCATTTGCCCAGGACTGTGTGGTTTATGCCTGCAGTCTTGGCATAATTAACGATGCCCCTTTTTACACTCAAAACATGCCCCCAAAATTAGGAAGATCAACTGTGGTCACCTCCTACTGCTCATTCTGGTGGAACTAACTAACACTGACGGGAGCTCAGAGACATCTTTGTGCCAGACACTGTCCCACATCCTCATAGCGTCCAGATGAGGAAGGTACCGTCCTTCCTGCTTTGATATATGAGAAAACTGAGCCACAGAGAGGTTAGATGACTTGCTCAGGATCACACAGTAAGTAACAAAGCCACCTCTAGAGCCCTCGGTAGTGTTGTTTCTGGGTAGAACAAAGTCACAAAGGTGGCAAAGGCCACATTTTACCCACTGTGATCATGGCCCTTGAAAACCAGTGCTGGGTGGTACTCTTCAAGCCCCTGGAATGTTTCCATCCCTACCACGTTCCTAAAAATGGCCTGTCAAGGTCACCACGGATCTCCACGATACTAAACCTGACAGTCACGTCTCGTCCCCTGCCCCTTGATCTTTAGAAACACCTGACACGGCTGGCCACTTCTTCCTTCTCAAACACTTTCTTCCCTTGGCTTCCTTGCCCCCACACTCCTGGGTTCCTCGAACCCCGAAGGGCTCACATCCAGGTATCTAATGTGGGCATGGCCCAGGGCCCAGTCTCTCCTTCCCTGGTGAGCTCATTGGTCCTGGGCCTTAACTACCATCCGTTCACTGACAATCCCATACTTCTAGTGCTGGTCCTGACTTTTCCCTGAGCACCAGACTGTGTGGCCAGGTTACCCACCTGACCACCAGGGTTACCGGTTTCTTGTTTTTCACTCGTGAATCATCTGAGTGTGTTCAACTACATGGATACTTTTCTTTCTACATTTGACCTGTGGACGTATGTTATGTATACTCTTCTGTACTCTGCTTTTTTTATTTAACAAAATATTGGACATTTCCTCCTATCAGTAGATCTAGAGCTGTCTTGCTGTTTTTTTTTTTTAACAACAATATAGTTGTTATTGCCCAGTCCCCCCCATAGATGTGTCACTTTTCACGACCATGACACACCCTTGCCAATATAGGGCATTATCGAACTTTATAATCTTTGTCAGTGACATCTCATTATACTTTTATTTTGCATTTCTCTTATTATGAGATTGAGCATCTTTTAATATATTTAAGAGCTGGGTGCAGTGGCTCATGCCTAAAATCCCAGCGACTTGGAAGACTGAGGCAGGAGGATTGCTTAAGGCCAGGAGTTAGAGACTTGCCTGTGCAACCTAGCGAAGCCCTATCTCCGAAATAATGAAAATAAAGTAGCTGGGCATGGCGATGTGTGCCTGTTGTCCCAGTTACAGGAGGCTGAGGTGGGAGGATCACTTGAGCTCAGGAGTCCAAGGCTGCAGTGAGCTATATTCCTGCCATTGCACTCCAGACTGGGCAACAGAGCAAGACCCTGTTTCTTTAAAAAGAAATGTATATGTATTTAAGAGCCATCTTTGTTTTTCTGTGAACCATCCTTTGACTTTGCCCATTTTTTCTATAGGGTGGTTGCCTTTTTACTGTTGATTTCTTAGGAACTCTTTACATATTAAGGAAACAAGCCCTCTGTTTGTGATACAAATAGAAAGGATCCCTCCCACCTACGATTGTTTGACATTTGTAATTTGACTTTCTACATGGAGTTTTTACCAGGCAGAATTAAATATGTTTTATGTAGTCAAATATAGTAATCTTATCTTTTATGGCCTCTGGGTTTGGTTGTAATTAGAAATACCTTCTCCACTCTGAGAGCTGCAATAAAATTTTCTCTCATGGTTGCTTCTAGTTAAAGTAGCATTTTCATGATCTGAATCAGATCATGTCACTCCCCTACTAAAGCCTTGCAGTGCCTTATCGTTACCTTTAGACTACTACTCACTGGCCTACAAGGCCCCAATCATTCCAGTTGTGCCTCTCCTCCCATCCCACATCCCCTCGATCACTGCTCTCCTGCCTCAGTGGCCTTCTTTCTGGTCCTCAGACGAGCCACATTCACGCCAGCCTGCCGGCCTTTGCGTTTGCGGTTCCCTCTGCCCAGGCTGACCTCCGCTGACTCTTCACAGGCGGGTCCCCCCTCCTTACTCAGACTCGCCTTATAGAGGTGTTCCCTGCGCCCCCCTTCGAAAGGCCCCTCACCCCACCTCCTCAGCATAATTTCATCACAGTCTCTGAAATTGCCTCCAGGCGAGCAGGGAGCTCACAAGTCACGGTCGGGTTCCTGCTGGGTCTGCGGGGCCTGGCGTGCAGCAGACACTTGGTTACGATTTGTGTAGTGACCGCTGGTGCACACAGGGTATGTGTGAGAACGGCCTGTGTGTGTGTGTAAGACTGGGCAGTTGTATGTTAAGGATGGCCTTGTGGGCCACTTGGGTGTATGCTCTGTGTGTATCTTGTGCGTGCGTGGGATTGCAGAGATGGCTAGGATGGTCCGTGTGCCTGTGCGGTTGTGTGTGCGGTGGTGGTGTGTAGTGGTGTCTATGTGTGTGGTCGGGTTATTCTGCTCTGGTGACCGGGTGATTTTATTGTGTAGGTCCTGTCATTCTGACCTTTCCTGACGCCAGCCCCTCACCCCTGACACTAAGTAGTGTTCCCAACAACCGGCCTTTGCTTTTTCTGGAGGGAGCTGGAAGAGTTCCGCGTTCCAGAGAGGCTCCGAGGACCTTAAGGTCTTGCTGTCCACCCTGAATTTCTGATCTCTGAGTCGGGGAATGTGTGGGAGGCCATCTAGGCCATCCCCTTGCCTCAGGGCAAGGCTGTGTTGCGCCAGGGCTCGGCAGCTGCCCCAGCCACCCCCACTCCCCTCAGGGCCTACACCTGCTATCAAGGGGTGGCGGCCCTGAGTCTGCCACTGGCCTCTTCTGGCCCAGCCCTGGCCCAGGCTGATCTTGCCCAGGCCGCCCGCTCCGTCTAGAGCTCTGCCCAGGCCTCAGGCGGGGGCTTCCTGGGATGGGGAGGTCCCCGCACCTCTCAGGCTGGGGTTTCCCTGTGTTTGTGTATCTTCAGCAGAGGCCTGGGCCTGAAGCCGTCTCCTCCCTGGAGCAGGGGCAGGGGCAGGCAGAAGCCCCTGGAAGGCAGGCTGGGCAGACGGGTGCGGGCACCCAAAGGCCTGCCCCAGCACGTCTGGGGCTGTGGGCGGGGAGGCAGCGATGTCCCAGGACCCGGGCTGGAGGGTGGCCTTCCTCCCAAGCGTCCAGAGTTGCTTGCAACTTCTGCCCTCACAGCTTAATCCTCAAGTACAGGTAATACACGGCTCTGCTGAGCTGCGTCAGGTCGCAGCCCTTCTCGCTAGACCTCGTCCCGCTGCCTCTCTTCCATCGTCAACCCTTTGCTCTTTACTGGATCTTTGCTGTTACAATAAACATGCGGGTATTTCTCCATGTTAAAAAACCCCAAACTCCTCACTTAACCCCACTTCTTCCAGTTGCTGCCTCACTTGTTTCCCTCTTGTTTACAGCAAAATTCCTCGAACCAGTTATCTTGATTCATTATCTCTATTTTCTCTTATTCCAATGAGGCTCTTGCTTCTCGGAGCACACCCACACTGCTCTTGCCCTGGTCCCTGTGGCCGAATCCCACGGCTAAGTTCCTCCGACCCTCGTCTTTCCCTGCACTTTCAGCAGCATCGAATGCAGTCCATTCCTCTGGCCTTGACATTTCCTTTGGCTTCCAAGACATCACACGCTCCTGACTCTCCTTCCTTGCTGGACTTTCTTTCTCATCTCCTTTGCTGGTTCCTCCAGATCTCCCTGACTTCTAACTGCTGGGGCGCCCTGGGGCTCAGTCCCTGGACTCCTCTTCTCTGTCCTCACTCATCTCCTGGTAATGTCGTCCAGTCTCAGGGTTTAAAACACCCAAATCAGGCTGACAACTCCTGAACCCTCATCCCCAGCCCGGACCATTTCCTTAAACCTCATGCTCACGTGTCCAGCCGTTCATCAACTTTTCCCTGTGGATGGTTAGCAGGCGCCACGCACTTGCTGTGTCTCACGTTAAAGCTCTTTCCTGTTGAGGGCTGCCAGATTTAGGAACAGAGCAACAAACAAACAAAACCAGGACACCCGGTTAAATTTGGACTTCAGCTAGTATATGGGACACACTTATATTTAAAAAGTGTCTACTGTTGATGTGAAATCTGCTTGTCTGGCAGCCTTCACCTTTTATTCCTCTTCGGCTTTCTCTCTCACTTGCTCTTCTAGGAAACGGCACTTTTACTCATCTGCCAGTTTGGGCCCCAAACCTTAGAGTCACCATCGATCCTCTTTTCTCGTACCCCATGTTCAAAGTCAGGGAATCCTTCTGGTGCTACTTTCAAAATATTTTCAGAGTCTGGCCACTTCTCGCTGACTCTGTTAATGTGACGCTGGTAACATTAACCATTTCTTTCCTGGGTTATTGAGATAGCCTCTTAACGGGTCTCCCTGCTGCGCCTTTCTTTGCCTGTACTCACTTATTGCCGGCAGGGCCACCAGCGGGATGGTGCTCCTTTTTGTTCAAAGTGCTGCACCCGCTTCTGACTCACTCAGACTGACAGTCAAAGGCATCAGAACAACCTGTAAGACCCTACGTGAGGTGGGGTGCAGTGGCTCATACCTGTAATCTTAGCATTCTGGGAGGCCAAGGCGGGAGGATCGCTTGGGACCGGGAGTTCAAGACCAGCCTGAGCAAGAACAAGACCTATTCTCTATCAAAAAATAGAAAAATGAGCCAGGCATGGTGGTGTGCACCTGTAGTCCCAGCTATTTGGGAGGCTGAGGCAGGAGGATCGCTTGAGGCCAGGAGTTTGAGGTTGCAGTGAGCTAGGCTGACACCACGGCACTCTAGTGGGGGTGACAGAACTCTGTCAAAAAAAAATGCCCTACATGATTGAGTCCTTCTCAGGCCTCCGCTGAACACTCTGGCCTCATTTCTATGTCTCCCGGCTCACTGGCTGCCTGTCTCACTGGCATCCTTGCTGTCCTGGGTGCACAAGGGTTTTTCCCAGTCTCAGAGCCTGTGCACTTGCTTGCTCTTCTGTCTGCAACAGGTTTACTGACCTTCCCGGGCCTCCGCATCTACAATTGCAGTTCCCCTCCCCAAATCCCCCACTCCCCCGCCTGATTTATTTTTCTCTGTATTAGCATATTCTTCTAATGTATTCTACATCTTGCTTATGTTTTTAGTCTCCCCTTCATGAGAATCTATGAGGTTAGCCTTATTTTTCCTGTTGTGTCCACTGCCATATTCCCAGTGCCTGAAACAGTGCTGGGCACTTTGTAGCAAAAAACACTAGTTGAATGACTGAATAAAACCCAGAAAGCGCGGCATGTTCTGGTCCCAGGCCAGCACATAGCAGCTGTTTCATCAGTTCCCTTCTAGCTCAGCAGTGCCATCCTCCTCCCCTCCAGAGGTCCCCCCTGACCACCTGCCCTACTCCAGGAAGCCTTTTATGATTAAGCCTCATTTTGCTTCACTCCTTCCTGCCACCAGGCCCAAATCCCTGATACTCAGAAGTCCAGTGGGCTGGAGTCTATCTGACCTCCTCTAGCCTCTGCTGTGCTTCTGGAAGGGAGGAGGCTCCTTGCTTGGGCTGTCCTTCGAGCTGCGAGGGTGTGGGGCATCAGGATGGCTGGGGATGCCAGCTTGGGGTGAGGTGTGTGCAATGTGCCCTGAAATCAGCCTGCCCCCTGAGGTGTGGGAGCTTCTGGAGCCTCAATTCTGGGCCAAGGAGGTGATGGGCACAGGGCATGGGGATTGGAGCTTCGACTGATCTGGGCTGCAGGACTGTTGTATCTGAACACACTGTCCCTACAAATCAGAGCTGTCCTGACATAAGCACCTGAGAAGATGGTTTGCCATTAGCTGAGCTGGGAAGCATGAGAGAAGGAACATGTTGGGAGAGGCAGAAGAACACAACAGGGTCACTGAGCCTGGAGTTTGATAAATGGTATATGCATTTGTAAATGACATTCAATGCAACCATTTTGCCAAGGCGATTGGGACATTCTGACATGGCCTTAGAAAACCCTTTCTTCTAGTACAGGTGCCCAACGGATGGCTTCACCCCGTCCCATGCTCATCCCTGAGCCTCCCCTGATCCCCAACACTCAGCCCATCCTGGAGCCTCACGGGTGGGGTGTGGCTCGGGACTGGTGGTTTTCAAGCAGCCAGAATGTCCTGAGTCTGAGTTCCCTAGGGGACATGTGCGTTTGGATGCCCAGAGACAGTGGGAGGCCTGGGACAGCAGCAGGAAAGAGAAGAATTGGGACCCTTGGGCACTGTTGGTGCAAATGTAAAGCAGTGCAGCCCTCGTGGGAAAGAGTTTGGTAGCTTCTCAGAAAGTTAAACATAGAATTATTGTCGGACCCAGCAAGTCCACTCTTTGTATATACCCGAAAGGACTGAAAATGGAGACTCAGACAGATACTTGTAC
The DNA here is from genome assembly GCA_963574885.1 of Lepilemur ruficaudatus. Taxonomy (NCBI): domain Eukaryota; kingdom Metazoa; phylum Chordata; class Mammalia; order Primates; family Lepilemuridae; genus Lepilemur; species Lepilemur ruficaudatus. The sequence continues at coordinate 17,083 of CAUYRT010044252.1, read as the reverse complement.
GTGAATGTTCACAGCAGCACTGTTCACAGTGGTCAAAAGTAGGGGACAACCCAATGTCCACTGGTGGGCGAATGGACAAACAAATGTGGTATATCCATACAGTGGAATGTTATTCACCTATAAAAAAGAATGGAGTTCTGATACATGCTGCAGTCAAGTGAAACAAGCCACACACCAAAGGACAAATATTGTATGATTCTACTTTTTGGAGATATTGAGAACAGGCAAATTCCTAGAGGCAGGAAGTAGGTTAGAGGTTACCAGAGGCTGGGTTGAGGGATGAGTGGGGTTTTTGTTTAGTGGGGTACAGAGTTCTTGTTAGGGTGACGAAAAAATTCTGGCAATAGATAGTGGTGACGGTTGTACAACGTTATGAATGGAATTAATGCCACTGAATTGTACACTTAAAAATGGTTAAAATGATAATTTTTATGTTATGTATGTTCTATCACAATAATTTTTTTTTTTAAAAAAGAGGAGAAGGGTGGAAATATGGATTTGAGAGTCAACAGTGACCAGATGGCCGTCAAGGCCCTGGGGAGAGGACATGATCTCCCAGGTGGACGTGAGACTGAGGCGGGCAGACAGCCGGGACAGATTCCTGAGGACTTCCTAGTTGAGAGCTGGGCTGAGGGAGATGAGAGGCAATGGCTGGGGCAGTGGGAGGAAAACCAGAAGAGTGATGTCCCAGAAGCCTGGGTGTATTAGTCAGCACTCTTAATTGCAATTGGCAGAAATGCAACTTGAATTAATTTGGGTACACATGGGAATTTACAGGTTTATAGAAAGACTGGATGGGCAGGGGTAACTCGGGGCCCCAGAGGCACCTGGTGTCAGGTCTGGGGTGCATCTGGGACCTTTCTCCTGCAGCCTGGCCTCTGCTCCTCTCTGGCTGTTGGCTCTTTCTCTCCTGGCACTGATGGGATTTTGCACAAGGCCCTCGTACAAGGTTACCAGCAGCTCTGAGCTCATGTTTTCCCAAGTCTTGCCTAAACACGCTTCCCCGAGAAACCTTTGAAATGACCTGAGGAAGAGCCCTAATTGGCCTCTGCTGGAGCATGCACCCACCCTGAGGACCAGGGGCCAGGATGGGCTGGCAGTCGCATTTGGAGCCCCAGTTTGGAGGAAGAGGAGGAGTGCCGGTGGGCAGAACAAAGAAGGGGGCCAGGGCACAGGAAGAGACTCAAGAAGAAAAGCCATGTACCTTGCTCAACGCCTCCTCACCCAGACGAGGTCTGCAAAGCATCCACAGGGCTTAGTGACAAAGGCATCGTGGGTGAACTTGGCAACGGTGGGTGAACTTGGCAACGGTGGGGCAGTTTGAGTGGCTTGGTGGGGACAGAGAGGGATCACAGCTGGTGGGTGAGAGAGTGGGAGGGGAGGAAGGAGAGACGATAAGCGCAGACATGTCTCAGGAGGCACAATTGTGAAAGGCAGGAGGGAGATAAGGAGGTAGCCGCAGGGGACATGGGGTCAAGGAAGGGTTTGGCCTTTCTTTTTTGGATGGGAAAGAGCCGAGCATGCTGAAAGGTCGAGAGGGCGGGAGAGAGGTAGAAGTTGAAGATACAGAAGAAAACAAGGAGGTGGCGAGAAAGGGGATTCCCCGCATGAGTGTGGGAATGAGAGAATTAGCAGTCGGTGCGGTGGGAAAAGAGGGAGGGAGAATGTTGGTGAGTTGTCTGTAGGTTTGGTGGCATTCTTCTCAGATAGGTTCTACTTTCTGTAAGAAATAAGATGTGAATAAGATAGAATGTGCTAGAACGTTTGGGAAGAGTAGAGAAATTAAGAAGGCTGCCACCAGGGACAACCGCAGAGAGAGGAAAGTAGGATTAGGCAGGTGGCACTGAGCACCCAGGCCAGCCTGGAGAAGGTGAATTTGCAGGGGCCTCACTGTGTGGTCTGTGGTTCACTGTAGCAGAGTCCAGCCCAGGGGTGGGGATGGAAAAGCCCAGTTGGATGGATGGGGCCTGGAGTCTTGCTAAGTGGGAGGGCAGAGGGCAGTGGGGATATTGGTGAGGCAGTGATTCATTCCAAGCCTGATCTCAGCAAATGTCCATCACCTTTTGAGCACATGCCAGGTATTACCGAGGGTACAACTGCCCAACCACACAGATGCCACGCCTGCCCTCAGAGAGCCCGGGGTCCAGTAGGGAAGGCAGCTCCCCTGTGGGAGGAGGGTCACGGCAGAGACACTGTGGAGCCCAGGCCTAGGCCGGATGCAGAAGGGAGGGGATGTAGGATTGGGAGAAGGTCACAGGGTCAGGTCTGGGGGTGCCTGTGAGGCCATGGGCAGGTGTTGGAGGGAGGAGCTAGGTGAGAGGGCTGGCTGGGGGCTGTGGGCAGGCGTGGGATGGCCTGCACCTGTCTTGCCGTTTCTTCCTTCCCTCCTGCCACAACAGCCAGCCTGTACTGCTCCCGTCCAAGTTGAGCCTCCTGCTGGGCTCCAGATCCCACTCCTGGCTGTCCCTCCTCTACTGGGTGCATTCCGCCATTACTTAGACATGCTCAATGCTCTCCATGGTAAAAAATAAATCTCTTGTCCCCCTATTCTCTTGCAATGAGACCCTTTCATTTCCTGTTCTTTTTGTGGGCACATTTTCTGGCCAGGTGTCCGCACCTATCCCCTTTTACTTGGCTCTTGTTGTCCCCTCACCTCGCTGGGACCTGGTTTCTGCATCTCGGTCTCTACAGAAGACACTCCTGCACGGGCACCAGTGACCATCTTGTTGTTAATCAAACAGACACTTTCCAGTCCTTATTTGATTTGGCCCACGTCCATGTTTGGTCCTGATAATCACTCTCTCCTTCTAGAAACACTCTTCTCTTGGCTTCTGTGACATCATCTTCCTCTGTGCCGTCATACTCCCTTGACTTCTGTGATACCTACTTACCCTTAGCTGGCTTTCCCCTGTGCTATTTGCATGCGAAGCCTCTGTCCTGGGCCATCTCGCCCTCTGGTCTCTGTGCTGTCTGCTCCGCTCCCCAAGCTGAAGTCCCCAGCTACCGTAGAGGCCCAGACATGGCTCCAGATAAAAAGCAACCTTCCATATTCCCAATGAGGAAACCCTCCAAAGCATCATGGGCTAACCTGGATACATAAACTTTGAGTGTAGTTGAAATAATGATGTGCTTTATTAACTTAATTTACTATACATTGTAAACATCACATATTGTATAAAGCAATATATTAAGAAGTATTATTTTTCTCCTCTCTTATTTGATAAAGCAATTTTATTTAAACTCAACATTTTTCTCTAACATCTGAGTATGTATTCATAGAGCTTTATTTGCTATTAACATTTTACAAACCATAAACACTTTATTTCTACCCAAGCTACTTGTGACATAGTGCTTTTCCGATCTGTGTATGAGGCTGGAAATTTTATTCTTTGCCACAAAAGCCTGGTTGCATGATATTAGGTTGCATCAGTTTAAAAAAATCATCTGGGAGGTGTGTATTTGTCATCTCCACGACGTAACCACTTCCTTTATTGTTTTTAAAGTGATTTTTTAAAAAATGGTTTGATTACCAAGGTAACACTTGCAATTGTAAGGTCTTACCCCAGGAATAATGACTAAATCTATGTGAAATATCTTTGCTTCTGTTTTTTTCCTATTCTGACAAGCAGCCTCCATGAATATCCACAACCTCATTGATTGAGGTTATTTCAGGCTAATGAGCTCCCCTCAAAGAGCGTTTTGTTGTTCAAAATGCAGTAATTGAGAGCATGCCCTGAGCGCGGAGACTGTGAAGGAATTACCTACAAGACAAACCCTTCCCACCCAAGGGGTAATTTTGGAGCAAAGTCTTGCTCTGTGTTCAGGAGTTCATGCCACCGACTCCCAGATCAGTATCTCCCGACTAGTCCTTTCCCCATCGCATCAACGACCCGCTAGATGTCTCCCTCGGGTGCTGGTCACCCGTCAGTCGGTCTGTTTTTATTGAGCACCTACGATGTGTCGAGCACTGTTCTAGGTGCTGGGGGGGTGAACAGGGGAACACGACAGAGTCCCTGTTCTCAAGGAGCTCATCCCAGTGGGACAGTAAGAAAATGTCGTATGTTAGTAAATGCTACAGAGAAGATAAAATGAGGTCGTGTTTGGTGTGCACTTCTGGGGATAGTGGCTCAGAAAGGGCGTCCTAGAAGGAGGGGTGTCTGAGTTGGGGTGTGGATGCCGAGGAGACAGTGGGTCAAGCTCGGGGTGGGGGTGGGGGAGAGCCCTGTCAGCAGAAGCAGGTGCAGGAACCCCGCGCTGGGAGAAGACCAGGGTGGGTGGAGTGTGACAAAAGGGGAGAGCCGAGGGAGGTGGCGTCGGAGAGGTAGCTGGATAAAGAGTTGGATTATTTTAATTTTTCTGACCACAATGGAAAGCCACTTGCTAAAAAGGTCTTTCCGGCTGCTGTGTGGAAGAAGAATTTCAGGGAGGCAGGGGGACCCATTGCCGCAAGATGTCAGGTGTTGGAACGCGGTGGCTCGGCCCGAAGCATTTCAATAACTGGATTTCAAATACAGTATTTTGGAATTATGGCTGCCATGACTTGCTAATGGTGTGGATGTGGTTTTGTGGAAAGAAACTCTAGGCTTTTGAATTGAGCAGCTGGGTGGGTAGAGATGTCATCTTCTGAGGTGGTGACACCTGGGAGAGGACGTGAATCTGTTCTCAGTGAGGGAGTTCAGGAATTCTATTTGCGATGACAACAGGAAGTTGGATACGTGAGCCTGACACTCATGGGAGTGGTTAGGTCTGGACATACCAGTGTGGGAGTTGTCAGCTTCTAGATGGTTCGTGGATGGTACTGGATAGGAGCCCCGGGGGAGAATGGATGCAGAGGAGGGAAGAGTAGAACTGGGCCCCAGGGCATCTCGCATTTAGGGATTGGGAAGAGGAAGAAGAGGCATCCATAGAGGTCAAGAAAGACCCATCAGTGAGGTGGGAGGAGAGTGGGAGAGGCAGATTTCTGGAAGCCGAGGGAAGACAGTGCTTAGGGAGCGAGCTCTCAGTGGCCAGATGTGGCTGAGGGAGTAGAACCCACCATTGGGTTTGGTGACTTGGAGGCCACTAGGGACCTTGACAAGAGCAGTCCTGACTGGAGTGGGTTGAAGTGCTGAGGATGCGGAGACAGCAGGTATAGACAGCTTTTAGCTGGAGAAGGAGGGGATGTCAAGAGAGAACTGTGAAAGGAGAGAGATGACAATATGATAACATATTTGCAGAAAGGGGACTCATGAGGCAGGATGGTGTGGTGCCAACTGTGGAGCACTGTCCGGAGCGGGTGAGAGGTGAAGGGTCCAGTGTCCAAGTGGAGGGTGTCCCAGGAGGACGGATGCTTCGTCCGTGTGACAGGGGAGCAGGCAGAGTGATGGGCATTCGTGCTGGGAGGCGGGCAGCCTGGAGGGTGGGGAGATGAGCCAGCTATGGCCGCTACTCCCCAGACACATGATGTCTGGCTCTCAACTGAAATGGAGGATTAGGGGAATGGGGGCTGGAGGCTTGAGGAAAGAGGGGAAGGTATGACACAGTTATCTTGGAGAATAGAGTTAAAGTTTTAGGAAAATGTAGAGGTGCTGAGTGCCCACTTGAACTTTGTGGTTAGAAGTTTAACTTGAGACCAGTCATCCCAGTTGTATTAATATTACTCCCCAGGTACTCGGGAACAGGTGCCACACAGAGAGTTGGGTTTAACCAGACGTAGGGTCTTGCCAGGTGTGCACTGCAGAGGCCCAACAAGACAATGGGGTGGAGGCATCTATGAGTCAGCGATTTTCTGGGGGCCGGTGGAGTCCAGGCAGGGAAAAGAGGGCAGGGAGGATGTGAAGGGGCAGGGAAAAGAGTGGGGGTCAATACAGGAGCAGAAGGACCACTTGGATGGGAGTCAGGGTGGGCAGCTGTGTAGACAAGAGATGATGCAGCTCTCGGGGGAGACAAGGCCGAGGTGTGAACATGCACGTGGGTGGGCTGGGTGGGTGGGCTGGATGGGTGGAGAAAAAGACTGTTGGAAATAGGAAGTCAAGGGACTGAGAGGCTATGGTGTTGGGTGTGACATCACCAAGAATGAAGATACCTACAGTAGCAGAGAGAAAGACAGAGAGCCAGGGTCTAAGATTGCCTGGGAATGAGAGGGAGTGACCAGAGTATCTTACTTGTATTTCAAACTGCACGCATCTGAAACCGAAGTCGTCTGCACCTCCCTGCTGCAGTCAACAGCACCACCGTCCAGAACCAGAAACCTGGGTGTCACTCTGATCCCCACACCCAATCAAATCGCCACATCTTTTTGATTCTATCTTGTAAACATTTCTTAAATCCAGCTACTTCTTTCCGTCCCCACTGTGCACACCCTAGTCCAGGCTATTGTTGTTGCTTGCTCGGACTGTTGCATCAGATTCCAAACAGGTAGCCCTGCCCTGGCCTCTGCACACTGTAGCCAGAGACACTCAAATTAGGCCTTGTCACCTCTGTGCTGAGTCTCTCCGGGGATAAAGTTCAAGATCATTAACAAGAACTTACAAAGAAAGCCCTGCATGATCCAGCCTCGTGCACTCCAGCCTGGCCCAAGCCCTCCTGGGTTTCTTTCAGTCTTTGTCATTAGGTTTGCTCTCCCCTTGCTGTCCCCTCTGTCTGGGATCCCATTGCATTTGCTTGGCAAAATCCTCCTCTTTCTCTGGGTGTCAGTGTAAAAACCCTGAGGGGGCATCCAGGCATCTTTCCTGGGTACCAGGATGTCAGCCCCTCACTCCCCTCCCCCAGCGTCCTGGCTACCCCGCATGCCATGAGTCTGGGAGTTGCCTTCTTCTCTAGGACGTAAGCGAGGTCAGGGACCCTGTCTGATTCTTCCCAGACAAATCCTCAGCACCTAGTGTGGAGCTTTCACATAAAAGTGAGTAATAAACAACAAAGATTCCTACGAATGGAAGCTTCCAGAAGTGGAGCAGTTCTGGGTGGTGACAAGGTCTGGGGCATGGTCCTGCGAGTGGGTAGCTGAACGTCGCAGAGCGGTGGTCGTGGGGGTAGGAGGACAGCGTGATGCACGGGTGGTCTCCAACTCTGGGTCGTGGGGGAGCAGGAGGAGGAGACTCTGGGCCATGGGCTCAGTCTTCAGTGAGTGAAGAGAAGTAGGTGGCAGCAACGGGGGCAGGAGACAGGACAGAAGAGCAGGCAGGGGCTGGAGCAGAGGCGAAGGTGGGGTCTGAGGGGTGGCGAGAGCAGTGCGGGAGCTGGAGAGTATGGGTGGGGCCAGGGACAAGATAATCTGATGGCTGATGTGGTTCCTAGAGGATGAGCCTCTGCCTCATCCTCAGTGGCTCAGGACTTGAGACCTCTGGGAACAGCACCCAGGGAGAGGATGTCAGGTCCTGGAATGAGCTCACCGTGTGCTGGGCCCAGCCCTGGAGAAGGGATCCGGAATCTCAGGGGGAGTTGGCAGTGGCTGGTCCCCTGGCCTGGACTGAGCAGTGTGGGGCTGTCTGTCTCTGAACTGTTCCCCTGGATTGGGTGGTCACAGCTCAGGTCTGGGTTGGGGTTAGGAGCCGCCCTTGTCCCCAGAGTCAGGAGTTCAGTAGATGGCATTGGTGCCCTGCCACGTCCCCTGACTGCTGTGAATATTGGCTGCTCATGGCTTACTGTGCCGGAGGTCCCCGCCCCTTCCTGCCAGCCCTCCTGCCGTTGGGGGGCAGCCTGAAGCCAATGACTGACTGGAACCTGGCGGGATTTACAATCCAAAGCCCCCTTGCCCCACGATCAGGGCTACATCTCCCTTAGCCCTCCTCCCTGCCCCGCTCAGCCCCTCCTCTCCCACTTCCTTTGCTCCTGCCTTCACCTGCACACAAACCCCTGGCCCTGGCTCTGCTCCCAGGAACCTGACACAAGAGGGTGACTCTGCTCTTAGCCCATAATCAGGGTGGGCATGGAGGCTGTCCACGGACCACAGGGGACATGGCTCCAACAGACTCAGCAGATTTGTGTGGGCTTGGAGGGCCCCTCCCTGCTCTGGTGCCAAGCATGCTCTCCTATAAATGAGACCTTTGGGCTGGTTTTAGTTAAAACAGCAACAACAAAAACAGAACACAGAAGCAAACAAACACTTTACTGAACTCCCCTGGCTAGGCATGGTGGAGGATTCAGATAAACAAGACACAATTCCTTCCCCCGAGCAGCTCACGGCCTATTTACTCATTTAACAAGCATTTATTGAAGGTGTCCAGCGATCTGAATGACTCAGGCTCCTGCCCAGGAAGGGCTCACAGACTGCTGGGGAGACACTTTGGGGGGACTGACCCTTCCAATTTTGGGAGCATGGCAGAGGTAGAAGAGAGACTGGCACACGGAGGGGTGGGTAAGCCTGTCCTCGAGGCTTGAGGGTGGGTTGCAGAGGAGGCAGGAAGAGCATTCCAGGCAGAGGGAACAGCGTAGCAAAGGCATGAGGCATGGCACAACGTGATGTGTCTGCTCGGTGAACCGCATGCCCTTCGGTATTGCTGGTGGCTGAGGAGGACGGAGGAAGCAGGGGTGAAGCTGGGAGGTCAGAGGGGCCAGGTTGAGGGCCTCAGGGGTGGGGTAGTGGGAGGATTTTTAAAGCAGGAGGAGTGACTTAGTCAGATGCAATTGCAGAGCAATCACTGCGTCCCAGTGGTGGATGGCAGATGGGAGAGGCCCTGCGAGTAGTTTTAAGGGAGAGAAGGGGGAGATTCCTTTAGGGGCTGGAATCCATGGGGTTTGGTGCTGGTGGGGTGTGGGGGACCAGGATGACAGGACAGCACCTGGCTTGGACACCCGGAGGGATGGCAGTGCCCTGCAGGAGGTGGGGCAGCTGGGAGGAGAGGTCCAGGGGGAGTCGATGAGGTCAGTTTGGAGGTGCCAAGGGTTAGAAGTCTGGAGGGCAGTTGGTGGCACCAGAGGCAGGTCCAGGCTGAAGAGAGTGTGGGGAGTCATTGAGGTCTGGGTGGTGGCAGGCCAGGGAAGATGAGGCTACTCAGGGAATGTGTGTCCGTGAAAAGATCAGGAAATTCCACAGCCTTGAGGATCCATGAAGGACCTTTTAGCTCAGATGATCTCAGTGGGCCCTGGCCTGTGGGGACATGCCTCCTGGACACCCTGACAGACCCCACCCCTGACCTGCTCTCAGCACCATCCCCTCCTGTCATCAGAGGGGCTCCCTGAGCCTGGACCGGTGCTGGGCAGGGCTGGGAGGCCAGTGGGGGAGGCAGAGGCCTGATGGACATGCATGGAGAACTGACTCCTGCTGGGTACACGGTCCCCTGGGGTCCCCTCCTCCTGCCTTGGCCAGCTGGCTGCAGAACCCAGATGCCCCCAGAGCGGCCTTTGCCTTGGGGCACTTCCCACCACTTGTGTGTGTGTGGTGGGCGTGATGGGTGAGCCTGTGTCCGAGGGTCCGGCACTCAGGCGTCCATTGAGTGGTCTTGGCCTCCTTTCCCGTCCATCTGATCCCCCTGCCTTCCGACCTGCCACTCCCCACCTGGTCTGCAAAGTATAGGGACAATCACATTTATTAAAGGTTTTGGTGTACTCTATTGCCATACACAAACCCCCACTAGCCATTGCCCTCCCTCCCCCGAGGCTCAGGACCCAGGGGCCAAACTGCCGGACACTGGCCCCGTGTGAGCTTCCTGAGCCCCACAGCCACCCTCCTCACCTGCCCTGCTACAGAAAAGATGCCTCTGCCCTTGCCCATTTTCTTGCGTAGCCTCGGGAACACATCGGGGCAGCCTGGGGATCCTACCTGCCAACCTCGCAGGTTATGGATACCCACCTGCATCCATGGGGGCTGACCCCGCCTTCAACAGGACAGAGTTCTTGTCCTTGGGGTGCCCTCCCTCAGAGAGGGCATATGGTGGGCACGTGTCGGGTAGATGAACCCGGAGCCGAGACCGCCGGCGCCTGGGTCGGAGGATCTCCATGCACCTCTTGCCCACCAGGTAGAAGACCTCACTGAGATTGAGCAGGATGCAGATGGCGGCTGTTGTCACCATGAAGTAGGTGAAGACTTTCTTCTCCGTGGGTCGGGAGATGTAACAGTCCACGGTGTGAGGGCAAGGCGCCACGGAGCAGGCCACCACGCGGGGCATGTCGTAGTCCCGGTAGAGGCGGTGGAAGATGTAGAGGAAGCCGGAGTCGACGGCAGCCTTGAAGATGAGACTCAGCAGGTAGGTCCACCAGAGCCCGCCCCGCTTCTTGCTTGGGTTGTCGTACAGCGACGGGGCGTTGGGCCCGTGTTTCAGGCGGTGCTTGCGCTCACGCTCCTCGCGGTAGGCCACGTGCATGACCACCAGCAGTGAGGGGCACGTGACCAGGATGAGCTGCAGGGCCCAGAGGCGCACGTGGGACACGGGGAAGAACTCGTCGTAGCAGACGTTGGGGCAGCCGGGCTGCCTGGTGTTGCAGATGAAGTCCTTCTGCTCGTCGTCCCAGACCTCCTCGGCCGCCACCACGTACACCAGCACGCGGAAGATGAAGACCACGGACAGCCAGATGCGGCTCAGTGCCGTGGAGTACTTGTTCACGCCACTCAGGATGCCCTGCAGAAACGCCCAGTTCATGTTGGCTGTGTCCTTGGGACCTCACGTGGACAGTCTACACCTGGGCACCCCTCACTTAGGCTTGGGAGCCTCGAGGCCTGGAGATAGGCATGCTTAGCGATAGTGCAACTGACAAAACCTTTTCACAACCACTGTGTCATCATGTCCTCACTCCCAGTGAGTTGGAAGGGTAGGGACCGTCATTGTCCCCATTTCTCAGGGTGCAAGCCAAGGTTCAGAGGCACCCGCCCAAGTCCCCACGGCTGGAAGTAGCAGAGCTGGTCTTGAACCTTGGTCTTCAGGTTCCAAAATCAGGGTCTATTTTATTCTACAAAGTAACAAATACATGTGAAGATACTCAGCCTGCATTGGCCATGCCAGACAACCTCTTTTACCTGCGTTTCGGCCCCACGGGTCACAGCAAGAAGGCTTGGACTGGATGAGCCACTCTCCCATCAGCTGTTGGGGCTGGGCCAGGGGAGGATGGGATGGAAGTGTGTCCTTATCACTTGTCACATTCATCTCACTTTAACTGGATGCCAGTGTGAGCCTAGCCCTGTACTGGACACGGTCACATCAGCCGCCTGGTAGATCTGGAACAGTCGTCATCCTTATTCCTCCTCTCTGGCTCCAGGAAGGTTCCCAGCCCTGGCGTTCCCTCCCAAACTAAACAGAAGCTCTTTGGCATCACAGTGGCCTGGCATTATCCCCGCCACCCTCTGGGTTGGTGCTGGGGCCTGAGGGCTGACTGTCTCGACCACAGTGGGTTCCTCTGGAATTCCAACCATTCATTCCAGCTTTAGGGAGGGACCTAGGAAGGGACAGAGGCCAGATGTGGCATGCTCTGTTTCCCACCATTTCCTTTCTCTCCCAGGGACACCCTTCCCCACCTGCTTAGTAGCTGTCTGCTGCCCAGGTCTCCCATTATTTCTGTTCAGGCCCCATCCTGTGCACTCCAACCTCCCCAGCCCCTTGCCTGGAGTCCCCATCCTGCTCCATCCCCAAGCCCTGCTCTCTCCTGTCCCTGACTCAGCTCTCAGCCTCTCCAGACATCATGCCTTGGGACACTTTCTGAACACCCTCCTCTGTCTTTCGTGGCAGGATGCATCACCTGTGCCCAAATGGTCTATTCACCTGTCTTCCCTGCCAGGCTCTCAGCTGCCGGGAGGCAGATCACACCTCATCCATCTCCATCTCCCCAGGGCCCGCACATGGCCCAGAGAACGCACAGTGGATGTTTGTTAAAATGACTTGAAACCCATTTCCTCCTGATCCATTCCTTTCCTCGCCTCCTCTCTGGTCCTCTGCCCTCCCTTTGGTTGGGCAGGACATTCCTTCCCCTCCGTGGAGCTTCCCTGGAGTTTCTCCAGGGACCCTGCCACTCTGGCCCCCTCCATGAAGTCTGGTTCTCAGCCCAGCTGGTCCCTGGCTTCCCGGCCCAGTTTCCTTCCCTAGTTGGTCCTCACCCTTGGGTCCAGTAGCCGCTCTCCTGTCCCTGGGCTTGCCGGATCTGCCTGAGGGCCTCCTGGAGGCAGCTTTTGTTCCTCACTCCCCTGCTGGGTGGAGCTTTCTGAGCCAATGAGCCAAGCGAGAGTGATTGGGTGGGCAGGAGGGAGGCTGGACTTCCCCGGGCACAAATTCAGAGCAAACACCTGCAGCTCTCTTGGCCCACGCCTCTCCCTAGCCTGGCTGGGCACGGCTGGGCCTGGCTCCCAGGTGGGCAGGTATGTGGGTGAGATGCAGAGAGGAGGGTAGGGGCCTGGTATCCTCATACCCATGGGGTTGATCCTGTCCCCTTCCGTTGTCCCATGGCCCCCGCCTCCTTGTTCTCAGGCCTTCTCCCCCTTTGCTCTGGACGCCTGGTTCTTGGTCCTCAGCAGCTGACGTCTATGGAAAGAGGCAACCTTGATTCAGTTCAGGAATGCATCCTGCCCTGGTGGGGACATTTCTGGAGAATAGAGCCTGGGCTGCTCTTGGGAATGTAGGGGACAAAAGGGGTTGGCTATGGCTTTTCTAGAGCAGGGTACCTGCTGCCCCAGTGGAGCCCAGGAATGCAGGTCGGCAGCATGGAATGCCCAGCTGGCGTGCGGCCAGGCACAGCTTGCTGTCCGTCCCCAGCGGGCCCGGGCCTCTGGGGTACTGGGGAAGGCCTCCCGGAAGCTGGAGTGTGACCCTGCATGTGCTGCAGAGGGGCCTGGGGCCTGTGTCCTGGCTGAGACAGTGAAGGTTAATGTGCAGCCAGGGAGGGGCCCTCTGCTACATTTTCCAGAAGCATTTATCGAGCACTTCCTAATACCAATGACTAACATGTATGTGTCCTTTCACAGCTGGCTAGCCCTGTCCACAGCCATGAGCTCATCAGACCTCACAATAACCCCACAGGCTAGGTATTATTAACCCATTTTGGAGAGGAGTTGAAGTCACTTTCCCAGAGTCTGGGTGGAACTTGGGTCTGCATACAGGCATCTGGCTCCAGAGCCCATGAACTTCCCTCTGCAAGATACGGCTCCCCACGGGCTAAGCTCCATTCTCTCTGCAGGTGACCCACAGACTTGAACTTGCAACTGGGGATCAAGGCTAGACTTGAGCATGAGCAAGTAGCAGGGTCCCCAGGAGTGCTGGGAGGCCCCTTTTCTGGAGGAGAGGGTGGCCCCTCATCTGGCTGGATCAAAGACAGCCCTTAGCAGGGACGGGGAGGTTGACACAATGAACTGATGAGAGTCACAAGGGCCAAACGACCAAAGGGTATTTGGAATCAGCGAATGCGCTGGCTTTTATTAAGCCCTGACGGTGGGCCACACACTGCACGTGCTTGCACACCTGTTCTCTTACGACACCCCTCCTCACAACAACATTGAGAACTGGCACTCAGTGTCTCTGTTTTACAGACAAGGAAACCGAGGCGCAGAGTGGGGGTGGGGGGTAACTCGCCCAAGGCCACATGTGGGGCAGGTGGATGCGGCCGAGGAATAGGACTTGGTCTCAGGCCTCTTGCCTGCCCCTTCCTCAAGGCTTAGCGCCTTCACTCCCAGGTGGCACCTATGAGAGATTCTGGAACTTTCCAAACCAGGCCTAACCCATCAGCCCAGTCCAGGCAGCCCCTCACAAGATGGTTTTCTTCACGTAGTCTCGAGGGGGGGCTGGTACGAGAGGAGGGTGAGTGTCTGAGCCCAGAAAGATGAGGTCTCCTGAGAGGAGGTCGTCCTGCTTGCAGTGTGGGTGACGCCCTGTCCATGCGGCTTGGGCCCTTCTAGCCACCAGGCACTCGCGGCACCTCTTGCTCACCAGGTAGGCCAGCTCCACGAGGTTGAGCAGGATGCAGATGGCGGCCGTGACCACCATGAAGAGGGTGAAGATGTTTTTCTCCGAGGGCTTGGAGATGAAGCAGTCCACTACATTGCCACACGGAACTGCGTGGCACTTGACCACACGAGGGAGGGTATACTTGGGGTAGAAAGAGTGGAACACATAGAGGAAGGCGGCGTCTATGCCAGCCTTGCACACCAGGCTGCAGACGTACGTCCACCAGAGCCCACCCCGCTTCTTGCCAGGGTCCAGGTGGAGGTGCCCACCATCCTCCCCGGTGGCCTCTCGGTGCCTCTTCTCTCGAGCCTTGCGGTAGGCCACATGCATGACCACCAGCAGCGAGGGGCACGTGACCAGGATGAGCTGCAGGGCCCAGAGGCGCACGTGGGACACGGGGAAGAACTCGTCGTAGCAGACATTGGAGCACCCGGGCTGGCGGGTGTTGCAGTCGAAGTCCTTGTGGTCGTCACTCCACACGCGCTCGGCCGTCACCAGGTACACCAGCACACGGAAGATGAAAACCAGGGACAGCCAGATGCGCCCGAAGGCTGTGGAGTATTTGTTGACCCCACTCAGGAGCCCCTCGAAGATCGCCCAGTTCATGGTGGACCCAAGCGTTGGCTGCTCCTGCAGGGAAATGACAATAATAATTCTCCACGTTTATGGAATACGCGCCCTGAGCCTTTTGTAGAACTAGGTCATCGTGTTTAATCCTCACCACGACCAGAGGAACTAGGTCCTTTTACTGTCCCCGTTTTACAGGTGGAGGAAGCTGAGGCTTAGAGGGGTTATAAAAGGTTATGCAACTAATTAGATGCAGAGCCAGGACTGGAGCATAGGTAATTAAGTCCAGAACCCAACTCACCCATAAAAGTGGAGGAAGGTGGGTCCTGGGAGCCCCACATTCCTCCCAGGGCCTGAGGCTCTGGTCTTGGAGTCCTGCAGAGTGAAGACTCAGGGAGCTGGGACGTTCTGCCTTCTCTCCCTGTTCCCACCCTGGCCTTCCTCCTCAGGGGGACTTCTCTCCTTTCTGAGCACTGCTCTCTCCCAAGGGGTTCAGGGGCTGGGGCTGGAGAGGATGCTTGTCCCCAAGTCCCTATCTGGTCTAACACTGTAAATATCCAGGCACTATCCTGCCCAGGTGCGACTCATTGGAGGCAAGGCCAGCGGCAGTCCAGCTGAAAGGTACAGTAGGGAGCAACAACTCTCTTTATACAGTGGGCTTCCCAGAGTAGCCTGGTATTCCAGCGTTTCCCAAACCAGTGTTCCGTGGAGCCCGGTTCCGTAGGCTGGCAACAGGAATAGTGAGAGAAAAGGATTCCGTGTCCAAGAATAGTTGGCAAACACTGGCTTCAGCAAAGCTAAATAAGTCCCTTTGCTCAACCATGCTAATACATCCATTTTGTGAAACACCAAACAAGGGACAAAATATGTGGCATTGCCCCACCTCTTCTGACCATGGACCCCTCTTTCCCCTCAATACATCTTTTGTCATCTTGTGGAACAGCCTTGTCAAGACACTAGAATGGGGAATGCTGCCCCAGTCGGTTCTGCTGGTGCTTTTGGCAGGATGAACTCACAGAATCAGATTAACCTCCATTTAAGGACTGTGACCACTATGTGGAGTGAGGGTGCCCATGTCCTCTGCCTGATTCCTGGGGGCTCCACCGAGACCCCTGCTGTGGTCTCACCCTGCTATGCACCCAGGACCCTGTCTGCATAGCCTCTTGCTCTAATGGGTTCACGATGCCCTTCCAGTGCTGGCCCAGGCTGGGGTCACCAGGCTGTCCTGTGCCCCTGCGTGCAAAAGCAGTGCAGTGGTAGCAGCCAAATTGATGGGGTGTTTGTGCCCTGCCAGTGTGTTCTAAGCACTTTGCACAAATCAATACAGTATTCCTTCTCAGCAACCTTAGAAAGGAGTAGGATACTTTTTATTCCCAATTTACAGATGAGGCAAGTGGAGCACAGAGAGGTTAGTTAATTTGCTCACCGTTATACAGCTAATAGGCAGCAGAGCTCGGATTTGAACCCCGGCCAGCTGGCTCCAGAGCCCACCCTCTGGGGACTGCCCTGTCTTGAGCCTGAGCCCCTTTCCTTAAGTTTGGGTGAGCTGCCTGCTCGTCTGTGCCCACTCCATCCTCCTCCTGGTGGATCCTGGGAGAGGGAGGCTGGGGGTACATTTGCCCTCCTCCCTGTTTCTCTACACCACCTACCACTTGGACATGGGGTCCCTGCTCTGAATCATTGGCTTGTCTGCTTGGTCCTGCCTATGGTGGGTGGAACTCCTGGCAGCTTCTCAGGGAACACCCAGGGAGGCCCCAGCCCTTAGCCCCCAGGGAGTCTCGCCCAGCTCACCCTACTTGGGGCAGAGTGGGGCGGGGTGGGGTGGGGCTTTGCAAGCCTGGGCAGAGCTGCTCCTCCTCCTGGGCGCCGGCCGCTCAGCCCCCCTCCCACTCAGTTCCCTGCTCCCACCTTTGCCCAGCTGGGGAGGGCAGGAAGAGCGCAGAGCAGGGAGGGAGGAGTCCCTTGTTCCTCCACCGTCAGGACCCAGGGTGGCTGATGTGTCTAGGCCATCACCCCCTACTTCCCACCAGATGTGTCTGTCCCTGCCGAGTGTGCCGAGGGGCAGGGCACATCTGGACACAGATGCCCTTACCTGGGTGCTCTCCTCAGTGCCCTCCTGGCTCCTGGCAGCGGGCAGTGGGACTCAGCAAGCAGCTGGAATTCATGTCCGTACCAGGTACGGTTTCTGGGGAAGCCCGTTCCTGGGACAGAGCCTGCCTGGGTGTGCCGGCCCAGCCCGGGAAGAGGAGGAGCTGTGGCCAGCACTGCCATTGGCTGGGCTCTAGCCTCCCCAGACTCAGACACTTAGGAGTTCACTCCTCCCAGGGCGCTGAGCCTGGAATCCTGGCATCCTCTTAGGGGAGAACCACAGGTCCACTGTGGCTCCCTGTTCACCTTCCTATCCCTGACCTTGGGTGGGAGGAGCTGATGCCTGTCCTACCTTCTCGGTCCTCTCCAGATGTTCTCCACTGCTGATTCTTTGGGCTTCTCCGGCTTCCACGGGCTGTTCTCGTGTTCTCCTCTCTCGGGCTGCTCCACAGTGGCTTGCCATTTTTGTAGCTCCTGTTGCCTTGGAAACTCCATGCTTCCCAGAGTCTGGCCCTGGCCCAGATGCTTGTGCCCCTTCAATTGCCACCACCTCGATGCCCTGATACCACCTTCCTCCTTGTCAGGCCAAT
>CAUYRT010044249.1:0-32435 GCA_963574885.1 Lepilemur ruficaudatus | reverse complement strand
TTTTTTACATATATTTTTAGTTGTCCAATTAATTTCTTTCTATTTATAGTAGAGACGGGGTCTCACTCTTGCTCAGGCTGGTCTTGAACTCCTGACCTTGAGCTATCCACCTGCCTCAGCCTCCCAGAGTGCTAGGATTACAGGCGTGAGCCACCGCGCTGTTTATTGTATTTTCAAAAATGATTCAGTCAGTGCTTTTAGAAAAAAGGTTGAATATCATGTTTCAGTCTTTATGAAAAATGACTCTATGTGGTATCTTTTCTTGTAGTTTTTTTTTAATGACTTTGTTAATCCAATGATGTGGGCTAATTGTGAATGTGAACAGTGATTAATGAATTACAAATTTAGGGAAAATTATCCAGAAAGAATCTCAAAGAGCCTCAGTCCCTTTCCCTGATGTCTGAATACTTTTTAACAAGTCCCATGTAGTGAGGTGGTGTTGTATATGCCTCTGTGGCATGATTAATATAGTTAATATATTAATTTAGTTAATATATGGTTAATAAAAAGTGTCTACTTAAATGCCAAGTTCATATGGTAACATTACTAGTTAGAAGAATACAGTAAGGCATAAAAGTTATATATATTAATTTTGGACAAAGCCAGTGGGTTCTTACCCTCTGTTAAAGTGTAAAATATAGTATCTGCTGTTCCTGTTTTAGACATTTAGAATTGCTTGGGTGTGATTCTTATTCTGTACCTGGGCATCAGCCTGTGAACTGGCTCCTAAATCCTTACCCACATCTTCCAGTTGATACCATTCAAGAAATATATGGCCAGCCCTGTTCTGGATGTAGTGTAAAACATGTTCTTTTCTTTAACCAGCTCACTTAGTAGTTGAGAAAGCAGGATATAGATGCATAATAATAAAAAGGGCAAAAAACTAGTGTTATTCTGAATAGGACCGACTACTAAGTACCCACAAATCTCAAATATTCCATAGATTTATCTTGGTGGCAAAACAAACTTGTCTTCCTGATAAAAATGCGAGCTCGGTATTTTTAAAACATAGGCGAAATCGGGCACGTTCAGGGTGGTATGGCTATAGACAAGTATTTTTAAAATGTGGAAATGTACAGGACAATATTTATCATAATCACATATCTACTTTTATAATTTTGGTACATTTTCTTAGTGTTTATACATATTTCTTTACATAGTTCAGCTCATGGTATATATAATCTTATATTCTGCTTCGTTTACTTACAATATTAGCATCAGCATTTTCCCATATTAAGTTTATGTAATTTTGTAAGTGTTTATATTTAATATAGTGGTACTATTTCATGAATGTAACAGCATCACAGACTTCCATGAATCAAGTTTGAGTTGGCATGGTTTTTTACAGATCCCAGCTTACAAAAACTTTCTAATTTAGAAGTGCTTGGTTTTTATTAGATTACAAAATTTGGCAAGAAAGACTTTGTGGTGGTAATAATAGAAGTTTTCTGAAACAATTTGGGCAACAAAAGAGTCAAAAGGAAAATAATTGTGTAGATGTGCAGCCTTTCAAGCTTACTTTGCCTTGCAAACTCAGATCTTTGATTTGACTTATCTGTCTGATGCTGATGATTTTCAGCACATTCAGTGTTGTCTTCATTAGAAGTCCTGTGAACAGCCAAGAAAATATTAGAAGTATAATGAGGAAGTACTTACTCTATTAGGTGTTAAACCATTTTATAATGCTATAATAATTTAAAGTGTGGTAATAAAATGGAATTGACCATTCAATAGGTTCTAGAAGTAGATCCAACATGTTAAAGATGGCATTTCAGATTAACAGGAAAAGGATGGATAATTCAATAAAGTAGTATTTTAACAGCTAGCTCACTATTCCTGGGGCAATTACAGTAGATTCTACTCATCAGTAAAATTAAGATGTATTAAAAAGTTGTATGTTAAAAACATGAAGCTATAAAGGCAGTGAAAGTAAGTATAACTGCGTGGTTTTATGTTGTTTGGAGTGGCAAAGTCTTTTCAGGAGTGAGACTAATACCATGGAAGAAGATACTGATTCTATGATGATACGATTTTATACCTTCTGTATGTGAATATTTTAAATACTGTGAAATTATACCATCTATGGTTATTTGTATTTAATGGTTTTCATCTTACTTGGGTAATTTCCAGTATTTTTCTATTGTAAATAATGCCACAGTGGATATCTTTAATGCATTGATATTTGGGCCATGTTTAGGAACAGATGCTTTTTCTTAAGTTATTTTAATGAATGTTGAACCTTGTACTTTACACATTCTTGTTTCTCATTTAATTCTCAGAATGATGCTACAGGCATCATTTTCTTAGTTTTATACACAGGCTCAATTTTGAGTTGTAAAGGTCACAGAAATCCAGTAACTTGTTTCTGATGGCATTGAAGATGAACATAACAGTCCCCTGTCTTAAATCTTTCCCTTTTCACTGGCTCCTCCTATCTGTATATTTTAAGAGAAAGCAAGACCATGCATCTTTTTTTTCTTGGTTAGTCTAGCTAAAGATTTGTCTATTTTTGTTGGATTTTTTTCAAAGAACCAACTTTTTCTTTAGTTGATTCTCTCTTGTTTTTCTGTTTTTTATTTCATTTATCTCTGCTCTAATCTTTACTGTTTTTTCACTTCTGCTTGCTTTGAATTTTGTTGGCTGTTTTTCTAGTTCCTTAAGGTAAAAGATTAGATTACTGAATTGAGGTCTTTCATTTTTAATGTAGGTATTTAAACTTATGGGATACACCGAAGGCAGAAGGCCTCCTAAACACTGCTTTGTTAAGTGTATCCCATAAGTTTTGGTATGTTGTGTTGTATTTTCATTGACCTCAAGGAATCTTCTGATTGCCTTTATGATTTCTTCTTTGACCCATTATTAATTATTTTATTGTTATTTATATAATACTATTAATATATTAATATAATATTAATTATGTTATTTCTTCTTTGACCCATTATTAATTGATAAGAGTGTGCTGTTTAATTACCATGTATTTGTGAGTTTTCCAGATTTCCTTCTGTTTCAAATTTCTGGTTTCTTTCTATTGTTAGAGAAGAAACTTTGTATGATCTCATTCTTTTTAAATTTATTGAGGTTTGTTTTAGGGCATAACATATGGTCTGTTTTGGGGAATGTTCGCATATCTTGAGAAGAATGTTTGTATTCTCCTTTTGTTGGGTTCTGTGTATGTTTGTTATATCTAGTCAATTTAATGTTCAAGTTTTCTATTTCCTTTTTTGTCTTTTATCTAGCTTTTAGTGTCTGCCCTGGGGATTACAACTAACATATTAATTTACAAAAATGTTCAGATTAATACCAATTTAGTTTTAATATAATAGTAAACAAATAGTTTGTTCCTGTATAGATCTTTTCCCCCACCTTTTACTTTGTGGTATTGTCATCATCAATTATATCTTTATACATTGTAGTGCCCATCAACATATATTTAGAATCAGTTTTATGTAATTGTCTTCTAAAATACATAGAAGCAAAAGAAGAGTTACAAACCAAAAAATACATTAATACTGACTTTCATATTTACCTATATAGTTACCTTACTGATGTTCTTTCTTTGTGTGGATTCAAGTTATGTCTTGTGCCCTTTCATTTCAGCCTGAAGGACTCCCTTTAGCATTTTACTAATATAAGCAAATCTACTAGTGGTGAATTCTCTCAACTTTTGTTTATCGGAGAATGTCTTAATTTCTCCTTTTTTTTTTTAAAGAAATTTGTGTAAGAAATAGAATTCTTGGTTGACAGTTCTTTTAGTGCTTTGAATAGTTCATCCCACTACATTCTGGCCTTCATTGTTTCTAATGAAAATCAGCTACTGATCCTATTGAGAATATTGTGTACGTGCAAGTCACTTTTGTATTGCTGCTTTCAAGATTCTCTCTCTGTCTCTGGCCTCTGACAGTTTGATTATAAGATATCTTGGTATAGCTCTCTTTACTTTTGTCCTACTTAGAGTTTGTTGAGCTTCTTGGATTTGTAGACACATATCTTTCTTTAAACTTGGGAAGTTTTTCGACCAATATTTCTTTGAATGATCTCTCTGCCCCTTTTTCTTTCTTTCCTGTCCTGTGGAACTCACGTTATGTGTACATGTATGTACACTTGATGGTGTCCCACTGATCTCTTAGACTTCATTTTTCCTTTCTACTCTTCAGACTATGAATCTAAGTTGACCTATTTTCAGGTTCACTGATTTTTCTCCCACCTGTTCATATCTGCTATTGAACCTCATGAATTTTTCATTTCTATTATTATACTTTGAAGCATTTCTTTTTCTTTCCTTTTTTCATAAATTCTGTCTCTCTATTAATATTCTTTGAGACATAATTCTCATGTTTTCCTTCAGCTCTTTGTACTTGATTTCTTTTGGCCCTTTGAACATAATTCAAATAGTTCATTTAAAGTCTTTGTCTAGTAAGTCCAATGTCTGGACTTCCTTCTGGACAGTTTCTGTTAATTTTTTTTTTCTTGTGTACAGGTCATACCTTTTTTCTGTGCATGTTTGTAATTTTTTGTTGAAAACTGGACATTTTGAATGTTATAATGTGGCATCTTTGAAAATGAGAAACTTGCCAGTCTTTGTAGATGTACGCTGTGTGTATGTTGAACACATCTTCAGTACTTAGGAAGTTTACAATTCTACACCAGCTTTTACTTCTTCTTGTATGGAGCCTGAAGATCAGTCAGAGGCGGGACCTTAGGACCTTCTCAGGTCTTTTCCAGGGATGTGTCAGCCAGCCTTGGGCATGCATGTGGCCTTTTAGGTTGCCAGGAATATGTGAAGTTTTTCAAAGCCCCTAGTCCCCAGAACATCTCACACATAGCCTTACCCTCTTATTCCACTCTTCACAGTTTGTCTGTTGTTTGCCCAACTGTATTCCTTGCCCCAGGAGGCAGAGACTAATGCATTTGCCATTGAATGTTTTCAACAAGTGCCTTCCCTTCCTTCACCCCTGAGAGAGTTCCAAATTAGGCAAAATAGTGGCAAGTCCTTTGAGCTGGTCCTTCAGGGGGGTTCATCAGACAAGCCAAAACAGACAACCACAATTCTTTGAGAATACGGTCCATTTTGCTTACTCCAGGAATGTGGGCTGCTTCCTCAAGGCCATTGCTGAGCTAGGAATTGTGGGATAGGGCTATGGTAAGTTAAATAATGCAAAGCTCTTTCACTGAGATTTAGCTGTTTTTGTTTTGTTTTGTTTTTCTCCATTAAGCATTTGCCTGGTTGCTTTAACTTTTGATTAGTTTCCGGAGTTTTGATAAAGTTGATTCTGACAGTTTTTTCTAGTTTATTCAGTGCTTTTGTGAAGGGATGGGCTTTTGCGGTTCCCTATTCTGCTGTTTTAGTTGACATCACCCCCAGTATAGGACAGTGCAGTTTTAACCAGCTGGGAGTGGGGATTATGTATATCTGTTTCTAAGCAGCCTTTCTCACTTAGGTTTCCACTGGAGAAGTAAGCCCTGATGCCATAAGGCTGCAGTCCCCAACCCCCAGGCCACAGTCCATTATTGGTCCGTGGCCTGTTAGGAAATGGACTGTGCATCGCTGCTTGAGCTCTGCATCCCACCCCCATGACCCCCCCCAATCTCTAGTCCATGGAAGAATAATCTTTCATGAAACCAGTCCCTGGTGCCAAAAAGGTTGGTGACTGCTGCCCTAAGGTATCCATTATATGTAACAAAATGACTACTTGTGTGCTTTTAGAGTGGTACTAGTTCTGTGTCATTCTTTGGAGAATTAATAAAGTAATCACTAACCATTTTCTGTGCTTTATATATGATACCCTGATTGAGAAAGGCTACCAGTAGGTCAAGTGTAGTTTGAGAAAGCTTATTTCTCAAAGAGCAGGCAGTTGGTGTTTTTGTTTGATTTTTCAGGTTTAGACTTCTTTGAGAGGTGGTGACATGATAACAGCATTTCACAAAGTGGAGACACTTAGATGTAGACAGAGCCATGTTAGGCCATGGTGGTAGCCTAGATCTTAGGTGATTGGGACCCATACTGGGTTGGTGGGAATAAAATGAAGGTGTGAATTTAGGTGGCATTTGTACTTGAACCATGGATTCGGAATTAAGAGAAGAGTAGTTAACATTCATAGTTATAGCTGGGATGATTTGGATATTTTTATGCTTAAAAATATAATGCTCTTAATGCTAAAATGATACTGCAAAGGCTGTGGAAGATGCAGGTTGGTTAGTAAGCAATGCAGGTTGGTTACAATGGCTGGAGGTTTGGATCTGGAAGCCAGTTGAGCCATTCTCCCTATTGCGTCAGGGACTTGTTGGTGAATTTTTAGACTGTGGTGGCAAAGTATGGTAATAAATAGACAAGGCAGAATCTTCTGCTTTGTAACTCAGCTCATGTCAAAAGGAGGAAGTAGAAAGCATGTGATTGCACATGCACCCTGAAGGCAGGGTGTCAAGCAAGACCTTCTGGGACATGACTGATTTGTCAGCAAGCATGACTGCAGGGATATGGAATGCAATGGCTCACAGTTGCTGCTTGTGTTCTTCGTAGGAGCATCCTCACAGAACAGTGAAATTGATCTCATTGAAGAAACCATCTTTTTTTTTTGAATTTTTTGAAAGATCTGTATTTCACAAAGTGTATAAATCAAATTAAAAGGCAAATAAATGGGAAAATATGACAGAAAGGGGGATAAATGAAGTACGTGGTCTCCCAGAAATCAGTAAGATATAAAGATTTATCGATAAACGGGACAGAGAAATGAAAAATGTCACAAAATAATTACAGATGGCTAACACTTAAAAAAAATTGATTCTTAATTGCAAAAACAATGTATTAACTATTTCTTTTTCTTTTAATTCAGGATATTATGGGGGTACAAACATTTTGGTTACATGAAATGCATTTGCCTCGCTGAAGCCAGGGCTGCTAGCATGTCCTTCCCTTATACAGTGTACCCTGTGAAGAAACCACCTTTAGGCAGACCCTTTTGGCCTTGAGTCTTAACTTCTTGCTGCCACTTCTTGTTTGGCCTTCACATTGGATGTCTTCTCAACACTATGCTCCAAGAAGCCACACTCTTAAATATTTTATACACAAGGCACTGTAATCACTTTCTTAAAACTCTTTTTTCTTTTTCAAGAGCTGGGGTGGAAAAGAGAATGGCTTTGGACTTGCAGAGTGTTGCAGAGACTTGCATATGATGGTAAGTAACTCTTTGGAATATAGGGATCTTTTGGCAGAGATACGGTATCTTTCTGAGCCTTACTTCACAATGAACATACGGTATATGAAGTTACCACTTGACATCAGGACCTTTGAGAAACCTGAGATCAGTTGAACCATAGCAGACCTTAGGAAGCAGTCTAGCATTGCTTGGGCCCTCAATGTGCTGGTGGTAGATAAAAGAATCACAGAGACACGATATATGTTCGTACGCAGTTCTTGAGTAGGGAGCTGTGTTTGTTGAATTGGTTGGAAAGTGATTTTAAAAATCCCAGAAAGTGCTTGCATTCTCACACTGGAGCTATCAGAATTCTGGGCAGTGTGGCATGATTTAGGAATGGCTACTTGGAGAGCAGTTCTGTTAGGGTTATTAACAACTTATAGTGTTTTGTGTGCTTTCCACATTTATCTCTCTGCCTTTCACCCATGCTTAAGTTATAAGCTCAGGCCATCCTTCCTTCTACTTTGGTATGTTGCTGTGGAACCGTAAAGTACAATTGAATTTTTGATAACAATTCTGTGCCTGGAAGCAACTATACTTTACAACAGATACACAGTTCTCCTGTCATGTTTAGCACAAATGGCTGCAGTGAAATTTAGTGAATTTATGTTAGCAAGCCTTTTTTTCCTCCAGGAGAATGGCTCTTTTTCTGGTCACAGAAAACCACAAATTAGAGTAAGTTACTTTCCCACCTTAACTGGTATACTTTCTTCAGTGAGTATTTTATGAACTAGCGTGTAATATGGGCAGTGTTGTCTGTTTAATAATCAAACAACATAAATCTTCAAGGATATTCAGAGTTTAGAATTCTAATTATGAGGATATAATTTTTCATCTTATATTTAATTGTCGAATTCTCAGCCTCTTTACGCATGTCAAGTTTGTTCTTTGTCCCTTGTGCAAAACAGTATAATGTATTAGACTAGGCTTGTATGATGTCTGTTACCTATTTTGGTCCCAGCCTATGTTAAGATGTCACACATTGTTTTCTTTATTGAGATCTGGCATGCCATGAAACATTGAAAAATATGATGTGTACTTTAAAAGAAAGTAATACATATACATGTTAAAAAACTCAAGAGTATTGAGAGGTATGCAATAACTTCTCTATCCCCAGAGACAACCATGACTAGTGGTGTCTTTCAAGGAGACATTTTAATGGCCATGCCATTGTTGTAATCTTTATTTTGTTTGTCATGGTGCTTTTCTTGGAGTTAAAGAGAATGTATTGTCAGGTTCTGGTTTATAAATAAGATGCAGAAGTTTTTGGAGCTCTGGCTCGATCGTCCTGATTCTGTTTGAACAAGTCTCATCCCATCTGAGCCCTGCTCTAAGACAAGGA
This sequence comes from Lepilemur ruficaudatus, assembly GCA_963574885.1. Lineage (NCBI taxonomy): Eukaryota > Metazoa > Chordata > Mammalia > Primates > Lepilemuridae > Lepilemur > Lepilemur ruficaudatus. The sequence goes on along the minus strand of CAUYRT010044249.1, from coordinate 23,900 downwards.
GTTAAAGACACTGTGGGTACCGAATACAATATTCATTCTGTTGCCACAATGAGTTGGACAAGTGGCTAGGACTCTGAGGCAAGCATTGGGAATTCGTGTTATATGTCTTGTCTATAATCAGTTGAAGCTCACCGTCTGATTCTTTGATGTGCTTTATACACAGAAATATCCACCCAGTGCAACTACACTACACTTTGAATTCTATGCAGACCCTGGGGCCGAGGTCAAAATCGAGAAAAGGGTGAGTCTCATTCAGACTTTTTCTGATAGAGTCTACAGTCTGCTATAACTGGGGTTGACTTTTCTAGAATTCCTCAATTAAATGCAGGAATGGTTTGAGCTACATTGCTGCCCTCTCAAGCTAAATATACCTAGCAACTTCTCAAGAGTACACATAAATTATTATACATGTCTAGCTCTGATAGGGTTGGGTCTTATTTATGTTGGGAGGTGCCAGAAGACAGGACTTCCTTTATGGGGCACTGCTATGACTTGTGTATTTTTCCCACAGCTTCAATTGAGAATTCCAACATGCAGTGTAAATAGTTTGAATAGTGGTGGCTTGGGTTTCTCATTAAGCCAGTCTGCAGGAGGTCTATATATTGTTGTGTGTAGGTTGCTGCTGAAATTATCTGGTCATTCCATGTTCTTTGAAGAGATACTAGAATTCAGTTTAGTTTAGAAGTAGCCTAGTGAATAAGATACTTTTCCTTCTTCCTACAACATTAAATAATATTAAGTAAATAAATAATTTTTCTAGATTGATATTGCCTTGAAAGTAACTCTAATGCATATTCAGAGAGAAGCTATTTTCATGGATTCATTCTTTGCTATAAATACTGAGGCTGTGGGGATAAATTCAGTAAAGGGCTAAAAAGGGACAAAGAAGAGTATGGAATGTGCATGGCTAGGTGCATTATAGTTTGATACTACTAGTTTCAAAGAAGCTTTCTTAAAAATATTCTATATATGAAATGGATGTTTTAGAGAGCTCAGAAGTTACCTTGATTTTAAGAGCTTTCAATTAGGGCTTTGACATAGAGTGACATCTTGGTTTTCAGGCAGCTCTTACAACTTTGTGGTGGGGGAAGCTAGGGTGTTCAGTATCTCCTAACAGCTCTCTTATCTTTTTAATTTCAGACAACTAGTAATACACTACACTATATTCACATAGAGCAACTTGACAAGGTAAGAGGAATCTTTAACTTTAGGCTGGTTTCTTAACATTCCGTTTACTTTTTGTTCCTAACTCTATATATTTTTTTCCTAATGTAGATATCAGAAAGCCCTTCTGAAATCATGGAATCTCTTACCAAAATGTACAGCATTCCTAAGGACAAGCAGGTATGATATATATTTAAAATACCCAAAGGAATGGTTATCCAGATAGACTAATGATACTTGCTGGGGTGGCAGACTGCATAGCAGAAAGGATGTCAGGTTTGGAGTCAGACCGTGGGCAAATAGGTTCGTCTCTCTGAGCCTTAATGTCCTTGCCTTTTATGAGGCCAACACTTAATAACTTCCTAGGTCTGCATGAGAGTTTGAAGACAATGCAAGCTGCCTCACTCACTATGAGTGTCTAATAGGTGGTTGTAGTTTTCTTAACACTTTGGATGCCAAAGGAGGAAACATTTAGTTGTGTTCTTTTTTTCCTGCTCATTTTGGTGGTGATCGAATATTTAATTTGATTAATAACCATCAGAACTCTTCCCAGATGTCCCCTATTACATTGCCTGTCAGTATATTGACAGTTCTTGGCTTACATTGGGATATTAAGATTCTGTGAGCCTCTGTTTTATCACTCCCGTTTTAAGTCAGCTATAACCGGTGAGTGGATGAAAGCAGTTCTGTTTGATACCTTAGCAGTAGCAACAGTAAACCATTTTACCAAGCAGCCCAACATGTAAGAGTTAGCCCTCAGAAAGAATATTCAGCTTTTCTATTGATTTTTTTTTAAAAATAGGTCTTATCTTTCTACAGATGCTGTTATTTACACATATACGGCTGGCTCATGGCTTTTCTAATCACAGGAAGCGATTACAAGCTGTTCAGGCCAGACTGCATGCAATATCTATATTAGGTAAGAGAACACTGTAATTAACAGGCCCTAATTAGGCAGTTTGGACTTGATTTCCTTTGAATGTTATCCATCTTTGTTGCTGTGGGGCTAGTTGTAGTTACCTAGGTAGCAACTTAAATTGTAAAATTGTCAACCTTCCCAGTGTTCATTATATTCTTTCATCATTCTTGAGCTCCTAAATATTGGACCAGAAAGAGACTATGATGCTTATTGACATGTCACATGGGTTTAGTCTTGGTTTTGTTCCTTTATTTTTTTTTCAATGAGTATGCATGTAGTCATTTCCTGCTGGCTGGCTCCTACTCTTCTTGCCATTTCATCTTCCGCCTCTCCCATCCTTTCAGGGGTATAATTTTGAAATAAGTCAGAAAATAAACTTCCTTTACTGTGAGGTAGTAGAATGGAAAATACATGGTTTTGGAATCAGTCCTGGGCTGTCACCCTGATTTTACAGATTATTAGCCACATGTTTATCCTCTCAGCCTCAGTTTCCTCATTTTATATTGAGAAAACACTTTATAGGCTGGTCTAGGAATTAAATGAAAACCTAGAAGGCAGTGTAGCACAGGCTAGGCACATAGAAGGTATGAAATGGTAACTACTCTTATTATTACCAACTTTCATTTTTACTACTTGTTTATTTGCTCTTTTAAACTGTGAGTTCCTTGCTATGACATTCCTGTTCTTGAATTTGTACTCATCATACCTAGTATGACTTCTGGCATGTTAGTGGGTGCTCAGGAAATGTTTGAAAATTAAATGAATGTGCTCAAATCCCATTAGTTTATGCTTCAGGGGACTATGTCTAGTAACTCAGTGTCAAATTCATTGAAAGTAGGTTACATGCGCACTCAAGTTTTACTATAGCGTCACACAAATTTCTGATTTAGTCTGCGATAGTCCATAGATTCTGTTTTTTGCAGTGAAAACAGAACCATATGAAGAGGCTAACATGGAAGTCTGTGTCCCAGGCATAGTGGAGTTATATCAAGTTATGATATGAAAAATTAAATCTTCATTCTCTTTCCCTATTTTCATCCCCCAAAATCCTTGCTCAACACTACCAATGCCTTTTTTAGGGGAATCTGTCAATTCATTGGCTTTTTAGAGTTTATCATTATATTTGATGCAGTCCTCTAGAATTCAGTGATTCTGCCCTCCAGTGCTGGTTGGCAAGGGAATCCTTCCCCAGAATCTGTAGGTACTAAAAGGTTTGTCATTGGGCAGTGGCTTGACCACCGCCTTCTTGCCTAAAGTGTTTGTTTCTCCTTTTGCAGTGTATTCCAATGCCTTGCAGGAATCAGCAAATAGTATCTTGTATAATGGATTGATAGAGGAGTTGGTAGATGTTCTTCAGATAACAGATAAGCAGCTTATGGTAAGTACTTACAGGTTGAATCTCCCTTATTCTGAAATGTTTGAGGCCAGAAGTGTTTTGGATTGGATTTCAGATTTTTTTTTTATTTTGGAATATTTGCATATACACAATGAGATATCTTGGGGATGGGACCTAATCTAAACATGGAATTGATTTACATTTCGTATACACCTTATACACATAGCCTGAAGGCAGTTGTATACAATATATATATATATGTATTTTTGAGACAGGATCTCACTCTGTCACCCAGGCTAGAGCACAGTGGCATCATCATAGCTTACTGCAACCTGAAACTCCTGGGCTCAAGCCATCCTCCTGCCTCAGCTTCCCGAGTAGCTGGGACTACAGGCGCCTGGCTAATTTTTCTTCTTTTTCTTTTTTTTTTTTTTTTTTTGTAAGGATGGGGTTTTGCTCTTGCTCAGGCTGGTCTCAAACACCTGACCTCAAGCAGTCCACCTACCTCAGCCTCCCAAAGTATTAGGATTACAGGGATGAGCCACTGTGCCCAGCTGAGTTTTATATGATATTTTTAATAATTTTGTATATTTTAACTGCAGCCTGTCACATGAAGTCAAGTGTGGAATTTTCCACTTCTGGCATCATGTCAGTACTCAAAAGTTTCAAATTTTGGAATATAGCAGGTTTTCGAAATAAGGATCCTGTATTACTAGTCCTTCTGTATATCATACTCGTGGCTATTTGCCTTTTGGTTTTTCCTGGGAATGAGAAAGAACTCAAAGGGGAAACTTGGCCATTTTTCTTCTCTTCTTTTTGGGTATTAGGATGCAAAATTAATAAATGCTGGATTTTCATTGTTACTCTCAATAGACCTCCATCTCCTCAAGTAATCACCAGTAGAGTGACTTAAATTTTAGACTGTGGGATGTTAGTGACTTGAGTTTGAGTCAGCCATCTACTTGTTATTTGGCACATACTGTGTTTACCTTCCCATAGGAGATTAAAGCTGCTTCTTTACGAACATTAACATCAATTGTTCACTTGGAGAGAACTCCCAAACTCAGCAGTATTATTGACTGTACTGGAACTGCCTCCTACCATGGATTTTTGCCTGTACTTGTGCGAAACTGTATCCAGGCCATGATTGGTAAGTTTTGGTGGTGATTATCCTAGGTAAAGAGAGGACCCCTGCCCTTTGCTTTTCTGTCTTAAACATCCTGCCAGCTTAACACCAAATTCTGAGCTTGCTCTTTCTCTCCCTCTCCCCACCTCCCTTGTAGATCCTTCCATGGATCCATACCCTCACCAGTTTGCCACTGCTCTCTTCTCTTTTTTATACCATCTGGCCAGCTATGACGCTGGTGGCGAAGCCTTGGTCTCCTGTGGAATGATGGAAGCTTTACTGAAGGTGCTGTACTTTTTTTAAAAAAATATATTTGTGGGGGAATCAACTACGAGAGGGTATATGGTTGCAAGGTTGGAATGTTTCACGGTAAGAGCGTATAACATAGGAAAGCTTATGCAGAAAAAGTGATACTATAATTTTTCTAGTTTGGCCTTCTAATTATCTCATTAACAGCTTTTAAGAGCAGCTACTTCCATTATTAAGAATTTATTACAGTCCAGCATGATCAAGAGGCCCTGGATACTAGTCAGGACATTACCACATATTACCATGACCTTAGGCATGGCCCTGAGGAAAATGTACATAAAGGTACTTTTGTAAATTGTGCTGTAATAGTTATAGCCTTTACTTATGTGCTGGGCACTGGTCATCAGCTTTTTTCTCCCTACATATTTTATTTAATCCTGTGAAGTAATTGATGTCCTCATTACCTCAGAGGAGGCTGAGTCCCAGAAGTCATAGAACTATCATTTGGCAAGCACCAAAAAATCAAACCCATGTTTTCCCCTTGTACCATGCTGCCTCCCTGGAGCCCCATACTGCATATTTACAAAAGAATTTTTATAACTTTGTGTCTTTTCCATTCATTTTTTTTTTTTTTTGCCTCTTTCTCTCCCTGATAGGTCATAAAGTTTCTTGGCGATGAGCAGGACCAGATAACATTTGTCACCAGAGCCGTCAGAGTGGTTGACCTCATCACCAATCTGGACATGGCAGCTTTTCAATCCCATAGTGGACTTTCGATCTTCATCTATAGACTTGAGGTATTATTATTATACGAGGAACACTTTGCATAGAATTTACACCCAGTGAGAGCTGATCCTAGGAACTGTCCTAATAACCCAAAAGAGCCATCTTCTCTCTCTCCTGTTTCTGCCTGCAGCATTCTAATCCCTGAAAGATATATATAGAATTTTATCATTGCTTTTCTCTTGATTGCAGCATGAAGTAGATTTGTGCCGAAAAGAATGTCCATTTGTGATCAAGCCAAAGATCCAGAGACCCAGTACTACACAAGAAGGAGAAGAAATGGAAACTGATATGGATGGTAAATAATAAATAAGAGTTATAAATTCAATATTTTTGTGCTCGAGATTTTCCTACCATCTCACCCAAGTTTTTTCACTCTTCGTTATAAATTCTAAAGTATGCAACTCAGTTGAATATATTTATATATATTCAGCAGCAAAAAGTTTTTTCCACACAAATGATTTGCAAGTTGTTTTTCATAAGAAAAATCAGAAAAGAAACATACAAGTTGTTTGGAATAGAGATGGAGGATGAAGCAGATGGTAGAGCTGCAGTCGACCCCTACAGTCACCCTATGATGTTAATCTGTTTTATTTAGTCTCTTAATCCATGTTTTCGTATATATTGATTCATTATCTTATTCCCACTAAAATGTAAGTGCCATGGGGTCAGGATACTGTCTTTTTCACTGCAGTGCCTAATACATCCTAGGTGTTTAAGATGTGCTTGGTAAAGATACAGAAACTCTAAAACAGGACCTTTAAAATTATATCTAGCTACTTTGAGACAAGAAAGGAGAGGAGAAAAGGTTGTTGAGTAAGGAACAACTTTTAAATCATAAAATCAGAAAGAAAGAAGACTAGATAATCTTTAGGTGTACTGTGTCTTTTTTTTTTTTAAGCTTTCCCTACCTCCAATCCCTGTCTAGCATAGTTCATAATAATGGTATGGGGGGGTGGGGGCTATTCCCCAAAACAGCTTTATTAGAATTTAAATTAATTTTTTCTTTATGACCCAGATTGTTACATGTATCTGTTATGCTTATAATAAAAGTATTAGAATTTATGATGCCTTTTTATTCTTTACACTAAATATAGGTTGCTTTTCACTTTTTTTTTTCTGTCTTTATTTCTGAACACAGTTATCTATGCATGTTGCTGTCCCTAGTATCCCCTTTGCCCAATTTCTGTTTCTAGTCTCTTGTGGGCAAGCTGACATTTGAGTTCACAGGTGAGAGCGCAGAGTGCAGACCCCCACCTACAATGCTTGATTTAGTAAGTTTGCAGCTGGAGACCAGGAAATCTGCATATTTAACACACCCAATCCAGGTGATTTTGATGTACACTTAGAGAAATTTATATATTCAGTGAAAAAGCAAGTTACAAAACCAAGAGTTTGTGTGTCTCATATATTGTATGTTTGTATATGTAAAAAAAAAAAAAGATTGGAAGAAAATATTTCAAAATGTAAACAGTGGTTTATTTCTAATGGGGCTTTGATATATTTTATAAACTATAAGAAATGATTATCTTATACTCAATTAATGAAAATTATTTCATTCAAATGTATAAAGTAAAAACGAGTGCTCACCCACCATAGGCACTAATTTCATGTGGTTCTTACCAGGCTTTTTAATGTGTATTCCAATAGATGTTGACATAAATATATAATGTTTAGAACGGGAAGATGAGACCATAAACATACTGTTCAACTTGCGTTGTTCATTCAGTGTTTCATAGACAGTCTTCCAGATCAGTAAATTGAGTATTAATGTTTTAATGCTATTTATATATATTATTAATAACCGTCCTGAAAAGCTCTACCTGCTATCTATAGACTACCAAACAGTATATGAAATTGCATGTTTTACCCCTTTCCCCTCTCCCCCAATTTGATGGGTAAGAAATATTGAAGAACTTCTTTGTAGGATTGTTTTTAATTTGCATGCCTTGAATAACTAGTGATGTTAAATACCCCTTTCTGTTTGTGGAAAACTTAAATTTTCATTTTGGGGTCCAATATCCTAATTCTTCATTTTGATATCATTCATCTTACCTAATGGAAGAAATTTTCTCAAACAAAATCTTTTCGTGGTAACTTTTATTCTAATAAATTTCTTTTATCATAACTTGTACTTTAGTTCCAGATGTGACTATGGAAAGCAGTCCAGGCTCATCCATCTCCATGGAGCACCGGCTGGATGTTGAATTAAGAGCAACAGGTTCCAGTGGCAACTCTAGCATATCCTCTGGCCCTGGCCCTGGTCCCGGTCCTGGTCCTGGTCCTGGTCCTGGTCCTGGTCCTGGTCCCGGGCCCCGTCCTGGTGTGTACACACATAGATACTCAGTTTTTCTTAGTGACTGAATTATTAAACTAATAAAGAAGAGGGCTTTAGGCAGAACTTACTTGGTATGTTGGGAGGTTACTTTCCTGTGACTGTGCATGTTACTTCACCACTCTGGTGTTCCGTGTTCTTACATTAACACACATTTCATAGCATTTTATAGTTTTTCAATGATTCACACACTGATTTTCAAAACAACCATGTTGGAGGACAGATATTAATAATATCTAAAATGGGAACTGAGTGAGATTCAGAGAACTGAGCCTTTTTACTTTGTAAGTTTTCTTTTTTACTTTAGACTTTTAATTTTAGCATTGGTCTTGTGCTATCCTTGGTGATTTATTTTTCCAATTTCAATGCTTAGTTAAGTATTCTTCCCAACATTCAGGGACCTCACTTTGAATGTCTGCTAGTTTTGTTATAGTGTATATGGGTTTCTTAAAATTTTGTTTCATTTGCCTGCTCATTATGGTTTAATGGTGAACCCAGTATAATTCTCTTGTCTTTCTCCCTCTCCAGGAGTCCAGTGTATTCCGCAACGAGCAGCACTTCTCAAATCCATGTTAAATTTCCTCAAGAAGGCCATTCAAGACCCTGCTTTCTCAGATGGCATACGGCATGGTATTTGGTTCTAGATACGTTTTTTGAAGGATGTTTGACTCTCTGAGAGATTGGTCCTTTTCATACTTTCCTAACACCTTTTATTAAAGACAGACTTAGGAAAAGGCCATGCTATTTTGAATAGCTTTTAGTTGTTTGGTGTTATTTTTCCTAGACCTGAGGGTTGTTTGTCTGTTTTCATAATGATTCCCCCCTTTTCCATCTTTCGACTCTATGCTCACTTACATCTTACTACCCCTCTCTAACTCTCTGTATTCTTTTTTTGACACGCTGTTAGAAAGCTTAATGCGTGGACAAAGAATAAATATTAAAATACAAGGAGACAAGTAGAGGCCATTAGATTGGAGTCACTATAGGCTTTGTTTACCACAATGTGGTATATGTAACATACTGTTTCATTATCTCCGTGTCTCCTACTACTCTTAGACTGATCATACTCTCCTTAATGTTCACGTTTCTCTTAGTGATGGATGGTTCTCTGCCTACCTCCCTGAAACACATCATCAGCAATGCAGAATACTATGGCCCATCACTATTCCTCCTAGGTAAGTAGAGTTGATAGTTGATTATACCAAGCTGTCATAGCCTGGCAGAGGTCTCTCTGTGTGTTTTATATCCTTGGGGATTTTACTGTCCACGTTTGTCCACTATGCAATTATGTATCTTATTGGTGATGAAATAAAGATCAGATTTCAGTTTTAAATAAATAGACATTTCCTGAATGCCAAATATACCTTCTATAAGTAGTGTATTGTGAATCATTTTAATAAGTAGTAGTATTATACATTTGGCTTATTTGTGCTATACTTATGCTTCAAGTGTGATTTTCAAAAACATGGCTTTATTCAGTGGTTAATCTCTAACCTTTGGGAATCCAATGGGAATGGTTTTCGTTCTCAGAATTGAATGTCAGATCTGCAAACTGTAGTATAGAAAATTGTTTTGCACTGTAGAAAATGCATTTTTTGAAACTATGGGTATTTTGTAGTTATTCATGGAAATGTCTTTGTATTTTGACATTGGCATTGCTTTGAGTATTGCTATTGTTAAAACTTCATTTTTATTAAGAGGCATTTATTGAGTACTGTAACATTTGGGACAATGTGCTAAATACATTGGCTTCTAGAATTCTTCCAAAACTCTACAGGAATTTAGTGGGGGATGGGGAAAACCTCCGAGTACTAGTAGCAGGCATTGTTTTTTGTAGTTTAGGGTGTGATGGGCATAGTTTTGGCTACTACAACATAGATGCTTCCTTGCCCTCTTGTTGAAGCACTTTAGGATTTTTGTATGTTAATCTTGTATCCTGTGACTGTTTTGTTGATTTCTTAGGATATTCTACATAGTCTTTACTATGTGCATATTTCTTTATGATCTTTGAGCCCCCTTTTTGTCCTATTGCATTGGCAAAAATTTCACAGTGCTGAATAAAAGTGGTAAGAATGGGCCTCTTTGCTTTTTTCCTGAAATTAGTGGGAAAAGCATTTGATATTTTACCATTAAGTATGAGGTTAGCAGAGGATTTGCGTTGAAGATTTTTATTCCTTTTTATCAGGTTGAGGACATTTTGTTGAGTTGTAACAACTCCACCATGACATGGTTAGGATCAGATGGCAAAATTCATAACAGTTGTTTTTTGGCATGATGAAAAAAAGATTTGTTTCACAGGTGGGGAAGTCCCAAGGCCAGGGTCAGGGAGAATGACTCTCTTTTGGTAGAAAGCTCAGAACACAGAGAAAAGTTAGTACACAGGCATTTTTTAATAAAGGGAAAGTTTAAAAGAGGCAGCAAGAAGACACATATGCTGGTGGGGTGGGAAGAGTAGGTGAGCCCTGTCAGGATAATGCAGGCAGTGGGGGACACAGGTAGTAAATGAGCACTAAATTAGACGTTAGTGGAAGTCCAGATTCCCTCCCTATGGTCTTCTTAATTCATCCCTGACATTTGAGTTAGCATAGCAACCTCCCAGGTTTCCTGTAAGTAAGCTTGTACTTGAGAGAGACCAAATTTGCAAAGCCAGCCCAAAATAATTAGATTAGCAATTATTTTAGCTTCCTAAATGATAGTACAGGGCCTAAACCCAGGCAGAAGGAGATAGCCAGAAGAGGAAATCAAGGGGAACTGAGAATCTCTTGGAGTATTTTTGTAAGATAATTGGCTATTTTGGTTTATTTGTTGAACTATTCCGGGTATCTTTTCTGTATTATTGACCCATGTGCAGGAGGAGGTCCCTTTAAGACACACACTCCACCTTGAAATACCAACCTATTATCAGCTATCATAGCAACCAGAGTGCTTTGAGGGCTTCTAAGGCCTGAGCTGTTTATGTGGTCTACCAGGAGTTACGGCATTGTCTGGGTAGCCTATAGAACTGAGTCTGTGTTACAGAATTGGAAATACCTAAACTTGTGCTCATTATGCTGAAGATGCTGATGAGGCCCAGTGTTCCCTTTTGTGGCAAGACTTGGTGCAACAGTTAGACTTTCTAATTGGATCTAAGGTGCCCTGGATAAGAAGTGTCCATAGGACACAGGTCAGGCTGTATAGGGTGTCGGAAGGTGGAGTTTCTAGTGAGCAGACATGCGAGGATAAAATAGTCTCAATGGGGGGACATCGTTGTATGTGCTGTCATTTGGTGGGAGAGTCTGGGAAGGACATGGAGTCCATAAGGGGCAGTTAAGGAGAAAGTACCTGGTGAGGTCATGAAGTCTTGCTGTAATAATTGCACACTGAAACCCACCACATAAAGATTCTAACTTCTCTCCTCCTGTCTCCAACCCCTGGCTCTTCTACACTACTTTCAGACCCACCTGTATCCCCTTTAACTTCCCCAACTGCCCTTTCTTCTCTCTAACCTTCTGCCTTATTCCTCACATTATTTGTTCAGGTCTGCTTATGCCATTTCTAGCCTAGCTGATGGCAGTGCTAGGCTAGAAATCGCTTAACCAGAGATAGTGACAGGTGGCCAATATGAATTTTGAAGACCTCCAAGCGAGCAAGACTTAGTTGTATAGTGGTAGCCTGGGCTTAGGATACATATTAACATTACTAAAGGTTTAGCACTTACGTGACATTCCCTGCTACTATTATATATATGTTATCAGGTTGAGTAAAGTAGGAAATACAGGTAGTGACTGTGGAATAGTAGTGAAGTGTGGGCTGGCTTTCAAACCAAGGGGAAGTCAGAGCTGATGGGGCTATGGAGTTATGATGAGAGAGATGGGGGCAGGCAGTTAACATCTCCGGGGTGTCAGCACTGAGGCTGGAATTAGCAATTGTGCTAAATCATCATCTGGGATGCATTAGTATGCTGAATTGATAGGAGTCCTTGGCTGGCCCCAAAACCTTAATGTAGAATTTTATACTTTTGAGAAATCATTACAAAAGTGACTGAAGATCATTATCCGTTTGCCTACAAGAGTTATGGAGTAATTTCTTATGAGGACCTATGGAATGATTGAGTACTTCAAACAAGTAGAATCACGGCATAGGCAAAAAGTATCCCAAGAAGTTTGGCATTGAGCTGGAGTAGTAGAATACCAGCCCCAGGCTATGAGCCAAGTGAGGTATAGCCAGGCCAACTAGAGCCAGAATACTCCACAGTGATATTTCGAGGCCTGTGACACATAGGCTTTGGCATGCTTGTGCCACTATATTATGGGAGCCACAGGCATTGCCATCCCAGATCCTGTGGTGGCCTCCCATTGAATATCTCTGTAATAAGGTGTATTCAGAACTAGCATCCTATTTAAGAATATTGATCCTGAGAACTAATTTAAGATCTGCCTTTCCTCTTTGGGGGAACCATATTGTAAGTGTGGGACCAGGCAGGCACGGAGTCCTCCATTTCCTATGCAGAGGGACCTCCAATTAGCAAACCTTTTAAACCATCATATTAGGAAAGGACTTTGGCAGAGACTTTGCATGTAGCATACAAAATAGTCTGTGAGGGTGAGTACTCTAAATTGTCAGTGGGTCCCATTCTGTTATCCACTTTCAATCCAGGTGCCTCTCCACCAGGAGATCCGGAATTACACCAGGATCGAAAAGGGAGGTGTCATCAAGTGAGGGGGATTCTATTTGGATATTATAGACTCATAGATGGAAAGTGTCCCTTTTTGTCGCTGGAAAGGGGACAAAAGGAAGCACTAGTTATGTTTTGCTAGGATGTCATGCAACTTAAAGGTTGAGAGTTAACAGTAACTAGGCAGTGGGCAAAAGAAGGACCCACTTAGGAGAACACTATCCCTTTTGTAAGTTTAACAGAGCATGGAATAGGCATTATGTCTCTATTAGGCCTGCTGTCTGTGAACAATAAGACAAATGGAAGTGCCAACGTAATGCCTTAAGGCCTGTTCCCAGACTAAATGAGCAATACAAATGTTTGTACCCTGATCAGAGTCAGTGTTATCAGGAAGCCCAAAGGGAACTGACATTTGCTGAGTCCTACAATAGTGGTGTTAGCAGTAGCATGGCAGGAAGGATAAGCCAAGAATAGGCCTGTAAAACAATCAGTCATTGCAGTTTGTGCCAGCAAAGGCACAATGGCCCAATAAAATTGATTTGCCAGTGAGAGAAAAGGTGTTCACCTGTGGGTATGGATTCCAATTGGTGATGGTGCCAATGGCAGGACAAGGTGCAAAGATCGTAATTGGGAGGCTAGGGTTTGGGTGGGGCTAGTGGCATGGGGATACCATGGCATTTTGGCCCAGGGATTGTGATGACCAAAGGTCTCATTCCATTGAGCCAAGGGCAAGGGTAATACCTGAGCTTATTTGAAAAGTGTAAACAGTTGGTTAACTGTCACATTAAAATGTGCTTCCTCTGTGACAGCCTTGGTATGAGCTGAGACGTGGGAGACTCTAATTGTAATATTTGAAGTCTAAGCAGTGGTATAATCCCAGTGTGGAAGACCTCAGAGAGGATAATCCTCAATATAATTATTTTCTGCTCACTGACCAGAAAAGAACAGTGAGGTCATTAGCTACCACCCACAAATCTGTAAAAATATGAAAAATGGACTTACCTTTATTGAGGTATCCTCCAGTACCAAAGTGAATGCAACCAGCTCTCTGGGTGGACTGAGCCTTGATTCCCATTCTTTATCAGAAATTACCTGGTTGTTGGGTGGAAAGCGGGCATGTGTTAAATAGACTCCATTTTTACAGGATTTCCTCCTCAGTAAAGGTATGTCCCTCTGCTTTTGTGTCCTACCATGGTACTCTAAACACTTGAAAACCAAGGTTACCCTCAAGACAAAAGCCTAAGTCTCTGAATTCTCATTTTCACTTAGTTTGGGCCTTTGGCTATAATTTGCTTTGTCCTTCATATTTTAAAAGATTTGTCAAGTGTTTAGCATTTAATTTGTTTTCAGCAGAATGATTTAAGGTATTTTTGTGCCTTTTTATCTAAAAGGAGAAATTTTCAACATTGTCATATTTCTTGTAGTCCCTAGTAGTTATTTCTCTTACTGCTAAAGTCTTGTGTTTAATATTAATGGTTTTTGTTTGCTGCTTTTTCATCCAGCCCAAAATGTCATGTTTTTTGCTTTTTAAAAAATTTTCTGAGTCTTGTGTTGTTTTCTCATTCCTTTTTTTGTAATGGTTATCCTTATATTTCTTCTTTGACTTTTAAACTTTAAATTTCTTACTCTGTCTTCTGCCAAACTGGACAAAATAACACCTTTAGCTTGTCTTTTCTCTTTTCTCAACATTTTCTTTCTTTTCCTTTTTCTTTTCTTTTTCAGTAACTTTTAACTTTACCTCTCTTGGATTCATTTTTAATTTTATTGAAGTATAACCTTGGGTACTTTTTAAGGTGCTATGCTTTTCTTGTAGAATTTGGTGGATGTTTCTCCACTGTATTCTAATGCTCCATGCTGTAGATAACCATGTCATCAGACTAGTTCCTGTTTTTATGTGAATATATTTTCCTGCTTCTGGAAATTTTTTTCTTTTTCTGATTCTTTTTAACTTACATGTTCTCTCCTAGAAACTCTTATTATATAAGTAATAGGCCTACCATAGTTATTACTTTTCTGTCCCTTAACTCAGTTGCTTGGTTCCATCCAGAGCTGATTGCTTTGTTTGTGTATATATCCTTTATTTTTAATTCTCATTCTTGGTCATCTATTAATGTTTTTTAAAGATGGTATAAACTGTCTCAGTGCACAGTGGCATTGTCACATAGCACTATATAGTTAGACCTCTTAATAAAATAATAGATTTAATGTCTTAACCTCTAATAGAACACTCAATTTTAGTAACTCTGTAGAATTGCATTTGTACAAATGTAAGTCAGTGGATGGGTATGTTGTCAAATACCAGCAGGAACCCAATAAAGGACTTAAATTTTTCAGAAGTTTGTAACTCATCTGGCATCCCAAAGCCCGATGACAACTGTTGGTCCCTGGTAATTGTTACACATCTGCCATTCAACTGTTATTTGGGCTAAATGAGAAGGGCTTCATTTTTGAACTGAAAATCCTCTGGCTTCTTTTAGATCTTAGGCATCACTGTAAATGAGTTTGTTTTATATATGGTTTATGGATATTGTGTATGTGTGCATCCTTTTTGTCAGGTTTTTAAATCAAAGTTATCTTAGTCTTATAAAGTGAGTTGGGAAGGAAGGATTGTTCCCAGAAGGATTAATAACTCTCACATATAAAATTCTGGGCTTGGTGCCTCTCTGTTACTTGGGTTGTGTTTTACTTTAAAAATTCTTCCAGTTATTGATCTAGTCTGCTTTGCTATCACTTCTTGAGAGTTGATTTTTTTTATGACATTTTCTTGCAAAAGCATGTTTCACTTGTTAGCATATGCTTCGTAGAGTAATGTTGTTCTCTATCCAATTAAATCTTCTTTCTCACTGCTAATGTATATTATTGCCCTTTTCTTCATTAGATTTCCCATAGGCTTATATGCTTTTTCGCTGCCTTTAGAAAGCTAATGACTCATTAAAATTGTTCATGCTTTTCGCTTTCAGTTTCATTAAATTCTACTTTTTTCTGTTAATTATTCCTAGCTCGTTTGGTTGCTTTTTAATTAACGCTGTACTATTTCCTCTTGAATAGGGTTTTTGGCATGGTCCAAAAACTTCAGTAGTAGTACTGCACATTTCTAAATGTTATAGTGTCAAAAACTGGTCAGGTTAATACCCAAGGATTCTTATACCACTAATGATAGTTTAAAATGGCTAAATAACCTTTTTAGAAGACAATTTGTCCATTTTCATCAGTTAAGTTTGCATTCACTTTAACCCAGCAAACTCACATCTTAGGAGACTAGTTATATACATGGTGGTGCATGTATTCAGCGGAAAAGTATGCAGCCACTCAAAATGAATGGGAATAGTTGGGAGATTATATGGTATGACAGCTGGGAGAAAAAGCAAAATGTGTTACAGTATAACCTCATTTATGCAAAAATACACCCATAAAAATCTTGAAGTGTAGTCACTAAATTCTTAATAGTGATTAATCTCTGATGGAGTAGTATTAGGATCTTTCATTTCATAGTAAGCACAGGTGTTTGTTATACATTATGGAGTAGGTATTTTTTAAAGCGTTTGATGTCTTGTGAGGAATCTCTCAGTTTCCCATATTTTCTCATCTTTTTTTAGCTACTGAAGTGGTGACTGTGTTTGTATTTCAAGAACCATCACTGCTGTCTTCACTCCAGGACAATGGATTGACAGATGTCATGCTGCATGCTCTGCTCATCAAAGATGTGAGTCCTTTCTGCTGCTCTATAGAGCAGGGCTTTGCATAGCCCTTCCCCCAACACACACGTGACACATACTTGAAAAGAAGTCTTATGACATGAAAATCCCATCTCTTGTGTATGTAGTATTGAATGTAATTGGCACCTGGTAGTCAAAATTCCTTCTATCTCTCAGCATGATACCCCTGGCCTGGTTTTCCTAGCATCTATACTCTTTTAGTTGTGTTAAAGCTCACTTTGTCTTCTCTGGAGGTTCCTGCTACCCGTGAAGTCCTTGGCTCCCTCCCAAATGTATTCAGTGCACTCTGCTTGAATGCCCGAGGTCTTCAGTCTTTTGTACAATGTCAGCCTTTTGAACGTCTCTTCAAAGTTCTTCTGTCTCCAGATTACCTCCCAGCCATGCGAAGGAGGAGGAGTTCTGATCCCCTTGGTAAGTCACTAGGGTTTCTTTTATAATAGAAAATTGGCTCAGTTGGCAAGAAAACCTTTCCTTGACCTCATATCGTTTCTTTGGTTAGGTGTGCAAAGCTTAACGGAAATTATCACCATACATTCTATTGCAGGTAGAAAGGAAAACCTCATCCTTAGCTTCTCTACTCATGATATTTCCATGCTTCTCAACGGTTGACTGTTGTACTGTCATGGTACTGGTTAAAAAAAAACAGGTATTAGAGAGCAGTGGTAGATTTCCAGATCTACCATCTAGTCAGCAGCAATGAGAAATATGGAGTCCTGAGGTGTTGCTCCTGGTAATCTGATGTTCTAACATCTGAGTCTCTAAGATAGTCCACAAATGAAGAGATTCCTTCTCAGTGAACTTGAGACCAGATCATTAAGGAATTACTAGCAAGAAGGTAGGGCTCTGCAAAGATTCCAGTTTTCAAAAACATGCTGTGTAGCCACCACTACAGCATTCTAGCCACTGTCATTTTTCACTGGGGCAGCCAAGAGGGTTAATGGTTTGTGCTTCTTGTCTGTCTTCTCTCTAGGCAATGCTAGTTCGGAACTCGACAGTAGAGATTGCCAGGGTAGGATACAGCACACGTAGTTACTTTTATATGTGTTCACAAGACTGATTCCTTCTTCCTCCATAGTGATTTCGGGGATGGGGACTGGTGTGAATTCATTAGAGAAATTATGGCATTAGAATATCACGACCACCAGCTAAATTTCTTTTCTCCACCTTATGTTGGCACAGAAAAGAACACAAGCTCTATTTTCTTCAGTCTAACAATTGATTTTTTGTTTTAAAGGGGATACTGCATCCAACCTGGGGAGTGCTGTCGATGAGCTCATGAGACATCAGCCCACCCTCAAAACAGATGCAACAACTGCTATCATTAAGGTAGAAAGTGATAGTAAGGCTGTGACCATGGGCATGAAGATAGCAGTGAGGGGGAAGTTTTTAGAAAAGGTTTGGTCTACTGGAGTTCGTTAGGATTCTCAGACTATTCCTTATGAGAACATTATGTCTGCTTCATTTTCTCCAGTCCTTGGGTTGGTCCTTTGAAAAAAAATTTTAAAAAGTCATTTTAGTTCATCGTAGAAATCTCTATGAATTTCAACTTTTCCAGATTGAGAATTGTTTTCCTTATAAAAACAATTTCTCTGTTTAATGCAAACCTCTCTACACATTGCTTTCTCGTATGTGATATTGACAAGCAGACAAGGCTTAGCTTCTGTTTATAAAAGCATATTACCCATTCTAGTCTTTGTTTCTTGATCCCCACCACTACTACCACCACATTTATTAGCCCTACCGGTTGCTGATTATTGAAACTGGTATCTGAGTTCCTGATGTTTGGTGAATTAGGACAGGGAGTCAGATCAGTCAGTCAGTTAAACAGCCATGCTGACCCTGAACAAATTATTTAACTTTGCAGAACTTCTGTTCCTTTGTATATAAAATAGAGTTGATGACTCAGGAATGATATATATAACATATAAAGTGTTTGGCAAGTATATAGCACATAGAAAATGCTTTCAAAATGTTAGTCATCCCCCCATTCCTTATTTATGAGTAAGTAATCTTATTTTCTTTGCCTTTCAGTTACTTGAAGAAATCTGTAATCTTGGAAGAGACCCTAAATACATCTGTCAGAAGCCATCAATCCAGAAAGCAGATGGCACTGCCACTGCTCCTCCCCCAAGATCTAACCATGCAGCAGAAGAAGCCTCTAGTGAGGATGAGGAGGAAGAGGAAGTACAGGCCATGCAGAGCTTTAATTCTACTCAGCAGAGCTTTACTTCTACCCAGCAGAGCTTTAATTCTACCCAGCAGAGTGAAACCGAGCTTAATCAGCAGTAAGTGTTTATGAGACAGGTTCTCTAGCCTTGTGATCTTGGGCATGTTAATACCTCTCTAAGTCTTAGTGTCACTTTCATCTCTGACAAGTGAGAGAATTGTATTAGATCATTTTAAGGTTCTTTCTGACCCTAAAAGTATATAGTTTTTCTTTACTTTGACCCGTATGTGTCATTTGTGCTTTGGTATTTAATTGTATTGGTTGCCTTAAGAAGCTATCTTTCTTAAAAGATATTGATGAAATTGAGTCATAATTCACTCTGTCAAGTTAGTGAGCTTTATTTTCCCCTTGTTGATTTGGTATTCCACATCATTGACTGCTTGACTGTTCCAATCACATATGAAACACATTACACTTTTAGGAAGCCTATTTCCTAAGAAGTCCTTAAGAGGTACACGGATTCATTGTTGCTCGTTTTTTGTTTTCATTCATTTGGCTACTATCTATTCATTCTAAATAAATTAGAAAGAAGGTTTTGGAATGTACTATATGATTGTAACCTGACATAGTAGATTTTCCTTCTCATTTGTGTTTATGTAAGGTTTATTCTACATAAGAACTGACTACCTGGATTGGGAGTGAGCAGATTGCTTAAATGCTGCTGACTGGTAGTGGATAGTTCATGAGGCTCTTTGAGCTTACAGTACTCACACACAGGATGAACCATAACTCTAGCTGTAACTTTAAATGACTTTCATGCTGGAAGTGGGAGTGAGCCTTCTGGACAGTAATACATTCAGTCACTTAATAAGTGTTCTTCTGGTGTGTAAATAAGTAGTTTTGAGAAAAGCATGGGCATTTTAGGATATGAATGTATTTGAGCTGGTCCTGAAGGATGGCTTGGGACTTAAGAGAATATTAGGGTGGAGTAGACAGCAGGGACAAAGGCCTAGAATCCAAAACTGGTATGTCCTCTAGATAGTAATGAGCCTGTGGATATAAGAAGAGAGGCATTATCTACTAAGTGCATTGCTTTGTTAAGCAGATATCTTACTCTGTCTGAGAAGGCAAACCTACCTTCATTCTACCAACATCTTCTGTTTTCTTTAAAATATTCTCTTTCTGGAAGAGGTGGACACCCTGGAAAACAGCAAGACTTTTTTTTGCAAAGGAGTCAGAGTCTTGGTGCTTCCTTTGGCACACCCTTGATTGTCAGTGACTCTGTTTGGTTGGGGTTCCTTATCCTGGCTACAGATAAGGAAAAGATTTTTAAAACATGGGTGTTGTTGGTGGTGGTGGTTTTAAATCAAGCTGTGTATATCCATCTGCATATAGCTTCTCTACCTAAGCATCTTACAGATACCTTAGATCTAATATGCACAGATATCAAGCTGTCACGGTGAAAACATTTTCTCCATTGCCCTCATTTCTTCGCTCTCCCTGCCTTTTTTGGGATATCATGTATCACTGTGTTCTATCCACAGTTATCCCCATTCCCACGTCATCTTACCTTCTTTTCTGCAAGGCCAGCTCAAATGTCTCATTCTTAAAGGAGCTTTTCCATTTACTTACTATTGAGAAGTCAATCTTGTGTTCTCCAGACAGTTTTGTTAAAATTATTCATATATGCAATGGTTTCCCTCACTAATCCATAAGCTCCTGAAAGACAGGGACATTAGCTCATTCAGTAATGTATCCGAACACTTTGTATATAGTAGGTCATCAGTTAATGTTTATTTAATGGAATGAATAAAGAATGTTAGGTTGAAGATTCCCTAAGTCTTAAATGTCAGAGAGCTGGGCCTAATTAAACATGAATTGAGAATGAAGAGAAAGTTGAAATATAGAGCAACAGCATTAATACTCTACCTTTAATGATATTTAGATATAACCAGCCACAGGTGGCTCACATCTGTAATCACAGCACTTTGGGAGGCTAAGGTGGGAGGATCGCTTAAGGCCAGGAGTTCAAGACCTGATATAGCTTATAAGATGCAAAGGACGTTACATGGGTATTCATCATGACCTTGTTCACATAACACATCCAAGAGTCTCACAGATGTTGACACATGTATATACTTTTTCACTTCAGCATTCTTCAGAAGCCTAGATTAGGTCACTAAGTGGGCTGGAGGAAAAAGCAGGAGAGTGTCTCAACTTAGGTTCATTTTGAAAGCCACAATATGTTAAAAAAGAGAAGTTTCTTTTATCTCCTTATCCCAGGCAGTTGTTATGGGGGAGTTGTATACTTTCTGCCAGTATGGGGAAGAGGCTCAGAAAGATTTGGAATGTGTGTCCCTTCACACCAAAAGTCTTGTGTATCCCCTCCCCCAAACTGAAAATTCTTCACTGGGACTCCCAGACAAATTTGTTTCCCATACCGTCATCTGTTTGCCAAAGCCTTACATACATACACAGAGAAGATTAATTTTTTTATCAGTATATATTGAAGTAAGAGTCCCATATAGTAAACTGCAGAGTTTGAGTTTCCAGTTTCTTTACCCCAAAATGAAGTAGCTACTGATCTTATTTCTATCAACATAGAATAATTGTGCTTATTTAAGAACATGCATAAATAGAATGATCATATAAATGGGGTCTTATGTATATATCATGTTGGATGTATGTACTTTCTTGTATCTGGCTTCGTGCTCCTTGTGTTTTGGAGATTCATCCATGTTGCATCTATCAGTAGCTTGTTACTTTTCATTGCTGTGTACTATTATATGAATATTGTACAGCGTTTATCCATTCTCCTGTTGATTCCAGGCTCAGACAGTGCTCTTTTCCCTTACTTTTTCCAAAACCAGCAGTTAGTATTTGAAAATGGTATTTGTATATGATCTTGAGATACATGGTTTTATGCTGGAGATGGAGATTTGGAATAAGGAAATTTATGCACTGTAGTTTACTCCAATACATGAGGTATACCGTTCTATTAATACATTCATAAGTGTTCATCACAAGTACTTCTAAATACTTTTGGCTTCTTTCTTCTGCCTTCTAAGTTGTTTGAACCCATAAAATCTGATATTGTTGGAAATGAATATATTTACCAGTGAGTAATCAGAATTTGTAGTTGGCATCATGGTTCATTTTGTGGTTGATACCATTTAGTGTCCCTAGCTTAGCACCCACCTCTGCTCAACTTAAAAGAAATGGGTTATATAAGTCCTTGTAGTCTTCAGAACTGGAATAGTAATTGGGTTTTCAAGGCAATGAGTGCAGAGAATCAGTTTGCTGAAATGTGGCCCACCAAGAGGGCTCCTTTGCCAAAGTTGCTGTCTCCTCAAGAACTAGAAGAAACACCTGACTTACCTGCCCCACCCCACCCCCACCAAAAATAATCCTGGGATACACTGTACTATGATGCAAAATTGGACTCCTCCTTTATGTCTGATTAGGGGCTCCCCCACCATAATACACAGGTAAAATTAAGTTTGGGTATGTGTATGTGTTTTGGGGAAGGGAAAAAGACAAAGTTTTTAATTGGACAGTTATGGTAAATTACTTCGTTCATCGTGGGAATGTAGTCTTTTATTGTTTCAAAGATGCCATGGGCCAGAGTTTCAAATAAGATTAAGATTAGAATGCGTTTTCTTGAAACCAGTTCGTGGGTGGAGTTCTGTTGGAAAGAGTTGATCGTTTTTTGTATTCCTATATGTGACTTCTTGGGCCTGGAAGCCAAAGAGAAGAATAGGGAGAAAATTGGTTACTGAACAGATTTGTTCCTGGAGTTGTCCTAAGAACCAGTGTTAGTTTTCTTTCCTGTTATTCTCCCCAATTTCCATCTAGCAAATGAAGGAAGTGTCTAGGTCCCATTTTATTATGTTACATAGGCTTTTCACAATTTCTGCAAAGAAACAGGTGTCTCACTGGGCTGCTGCTACACCTGTGCTCCTTAGCTGTAGAGATGGATCTCTAGGTTCTTTCCAAGGAGGTGAGGCCAAGCTGGGATGCATAATTGGTATAAGTAACAGGGAATGCTGCAGTGGTTCTGAGGAAGAACTTTATAGTCAAGAAAGGGTTTGTGGTCTTCTCATAGAATCATTTTAATCTTGGCTTATAGGTCTACTTTTGTGCAAAGATATTACCTACTTTTTCATTAAGGATGTTCACAACATCCTATCCAAACCCTAACTCTGGATATGTCTTATCACTGAAGCCATTCATGAAGCCTCTCTGCTCTGTCTGTCCTAGGTTTTCCTGCCAAAGATTCTTGTGCATGGCAAATCTTTATTCACATTTTGTCTTGCTCAGATGAGAACTATTAGCTTCTTGCCAACTTTCTTGCCTTCTCTTTCCCTACCTCTCACTTCTGTCTCTGCCCCTTCCCAACTATGTTTCAAGGGCCTGTGTCCAAACTGATCCATTTTCTACTTAAGATTTGTTCTTTCCTGGGATTTATCTTAGAGATATATTTTGTTTTGTTTCAATATACTGTGTGGGGTTTTTCCCCCCTCTGTGCTTTGTTGCAAAAGCCACGATGTAGCCATTGAGCAATGAGCCACATTTTCTGTAGCTATGGCGTTTTGCAGCCTTCTCATCTGCAGTGCAGCATTGAAGCAACTGAAAAGGCAGAAGACCTGATCAGTTTTTGGATAGTTTAGGAACTGTCATGCTGCAAGTAGATTGTTAGGAGAGGAGGCCTTGAGTGTTGGCTTTATCTAAGTATGGATTTTTGAACAAAATTAAATTCCATTTCCTACTTTCTATAACTTTAAACCTGATGCAAGAACATGGTGATATGTTAATGTGTTTGTCTAGCCCCTTTCTTTACACAAATGTTTAATTGAACTTATTTTTAATATATTCATATGGATGAATTCCTCCAACAGTAGTTTGCCTAAGACAGGATAATTTCTTTTGTGATAGATACAAATACTGAGTTTTTAAAGGCTTGGGTTTTCCCTTTATACTCTAAACCCTGCTGTCTTTTCCCCCCACTGTGGTGTGTGAGTCTGAAGACTCGTATACTAAAGACTATGAGCCTAATTAGAAAAAGGCCTCGAATTTCATACTGTGTCCCTTTCCTTACTTTGTTCTCTTGCACTGGTGTTGTGAATTTCTGTGTAACTCACTCTTTTCTCCCTTAACAGGGTTGTTGGTACAGAGGAACGTATTCCTATTCCCCTCATGGATTACATCCTTAATGTGGTAAGATTCATCATAGGGCAAACTGAGTAAAGGTGTGTGTTTTTCTGGAAAATATGTGGGGTTATCAAAGAGTCCAGTAATTTCCATATGTATTTTTTTTCTTTATTGAAGTATACTTTACATATCATGCCTTTACTCCACTTTAAGTGTACAATTAAATGATTTTCAGTGAATTTACCAAGGTGTACAGTTAATCACATAAATCAGTTTTTGAGGAATTCCTTTCCCCTATTG